>JXTC01000320.1:63666-77603 GCA_002914845.1 Trema orientale | reverse complement strand
AATGAGACTGAGCCACCTTTATATAGATGAGGATGGCTTAGTTTCTTAATTACATAAACGAGTAAGTGTCTAATATAATTTTGGGTATGTACAGAATCAGGTAACATCCTCAATTAAATATGAAGATTCCTCCATCTTTATTCTGAAACTTGTTTCATTTTCTATGCTAATTACCCATTTGATCAAACCTGAACCGTTTCCCTTTTATACTGGCCGCACCTGTCATATTCGGAAGAGGTCACACTTTATAATACTCATGCGACCTTTCGCGCTTGAATGTTGACTTTCTCAGTGTTGACCAATTATAGATTTAAGATCGCATAACACAGAATATAGGTAAAATCAAATTAGAGAAACTCACATTGAAACCTGTCAACATATATTACAAGAGGCCAATAATCCACTTTCTTGTCTACACTTCACTTTCAGTAAAAGCTATCTCTAATCTCTCCTGTCTTACTACTTGATTTGTTATGTTATTAATATGTAAATTACTTTAGTAATAAGATTGGAATGTGAAAAACAAAATGATCCTAACATTCATCTTCATACTTCAGTGACTTCATTGAAATAAAAACGTCAATACTCCATGCAGTTCAAATTTAAAAAAAAAAAAAATACATAAACACCCTGGCCTACTCTAGTCAACTTGAAAAAAAATTTGTTTTTGACCATTATTTTTTTCTTTAATAATGAACCGCTTATATTGAAATAAATATTAATTGTTTACGTTGGAAGAATGACTCAATAAAACATCTAGCAGTTAATTTCTGTTTCTTAACTGTTTCATTTCGTTATGTATGAAGTGTCATTATAGATAATTTCGGTCTAAATTAATGTGATACTAATATATAATACAACACAAGAGGAGTCGACATAAATTTCCCTTCAAACAGAGTTCGGTTAATATTCTAGCTTTCCATGATGAGTTACATCATCCGTCCACAAGATTTAATTAATTTATAGATGATTTGGAAATGACTATGTTAGAATACATATGTACATATATAGTCTATGTCTTCATTAGTTTATATTAATTAACCAATTATTTATGCATTTATACTTAGCCACAACACAGTTTAATATTATGAGGGGGGAAAAAAAACGAGAAATTGTCTATTCAACTTCCAATCAGTACAGGATCTAGATAACGAAATTATGTGTACGATCGACACAGATATTTTCTGATAAAAAATTCACGACCATATTATACAGATATTTTAGGTTGAGCGAGATTTTTTTCTGCGCGTGCTAGAAGTCATTTCCTTTTGAGAGGTATAATATAATTTAATTTCAATAGAATATATCTTTAACCCGCCAAAAATAAATAAATAAACCAAAATCATCGTTCTTTTGTACTGTGCTGAAATCCAAATGATGATGGTTATGTTGACTATGAATAAATAGAGATGCTGAGAATTGGTGGATCTTATGGACAGCGACACACTTGACCAAAGAGACTTTAAATGTAGCAACTTTATCATAGAAAAGACCTTAATTTATTAACTACCTTTTTTGGGTTTTCTCGGTCATATCTTTGAAAGATTGGCTTTTATCTAGATACGCTCTCAAATAATTATGGTTCTAAAATGATCGCTTTGGGGACTACCGTGTAAGCTTCATTTTGATTTTTTTTAGAGGCCATTTCTTCTTTCGCTTTTTGTAATAGGGTAGACTGGAAAAAAAAAAAAAAATCCTTTGAAATTTGAGTATTTGAACCCTAAAGTTTGGACTCGACAAAATAATATCCTGAAATTAAGAGTTTTTGAAAGTTAATACTTTGGATTGACTTTTTGACCAATTTTATTAACGAAAAAATAATAATATCCTTCATTAAAATTATATTAGTCCTTATTATTCTTATTAATTTTGAGAATATTATTGTCTTTTATGAGTTAATATTATTCAAAAAGTCAACTCAATATATTAATTTTCAAAAATTCTTAATCTTAAAGTATTATTTTGTAGAGTCTAAACTTCAGCGTTTAAGTTACATAACACCCAAACCTCAGGGTATTATTTTGCAGTTTACTCTTTTGTAATATATTCCATATATTTTAGATTAGAGACATCAATTTTTCAGACAAAAAAAAAATTAAATAAATAAGGTGTTGGTGTGGATTTTGGTCCGTGAACCAATGTGCACCACATACTTTCAAGTAGTTCTTCTTGAAGGATGCCAAAACCTACATTTGATGTTGGTGTGGTCCGTACAACCTTGAATAAGATTATGGATAGATTTTTCACTAATAGATAATGTTGGTACCGATGTGGTACCTGCCAATTCTTTTTCACAAAATGACGTTAGTAGTGTATTGAATGAAGTACTAAATGAATAATGGATGAATAGTGATAGTACTGTGTATTTTTGGGAAGTAGCGAGAGAGAGTAAATGAAGTGAAGAGAAAAGGCAAAAAAAAAAATTTGAGAAATTGTGGTGGCTTACCTCTTTCAGGTAAATGTAGGACTATTTATAGTGGTATTATGATCTCCAAAATAATAGGGTTAATGTTCACGTGTCTCTAAGAAGCTAGAAATGAATCTTATCTACCCGCTTGTACAGATAAGAGTGCGTGATTAGGCCAGGTGCAATCCTTTCCACAACTTGCACTTTCCTTGGTGTGTCGAGGTAGTAAAGATGTTTATGTTACTTGGTCGGAGTTTTCCACTTCACGTGGTCGGCCAACATGCCAGGCGAATTATTATTGGTGATCTTCATGCATGTGCTCAAGCTGACCGAGCAGTCTAGTATATCATTTGACCAGTGCTTGGCCTCCCTTCCAGAGATTTAGCTTTTTTATAATTCCAACCACGTTGTTTATCTTTTAAGAGTTTCTCAGTTCATTCATATTGGTTGTAGCACCCGACCAAGACTTGGCCATCTAACTTAAAGACTTGGTCGGCCAGTTTCGTATCCGACCGAGACCTTTGACTTTATGGAGGCTATTCTCCCTATATATGATCGGTCCACCTGATCCTCCATAAGATGTTCGGCTTATAATGAGTTTAGTGTTATTTTGGGTGTTGACCATGATATGTCGTTTTGGATAGTACTTAGAGGCCATGTGTGTAAAAATCCAGTTTTTAGACTACTTTTACCCAAAAAAAAAAGATTATATATAATGTATAATGTCTCTCTCTCTCTCTCTCTCTCTCTCTCTCTTCTCCCTCGGTTTCTCTCCTAACCGACGCCATTAATAGTCAAAAATTGGTCCTCCGATGATGGAGCTTCTCCAGATCGAGTCATGGCATGCCACCACCAAGAAATTACTCGGCGTCGCTGGAAGTTACAACACCGGAGAAGCTGCAAAACGGCGACCTCGCTGAAAGGTGTCACAATGGAAATTCGGTTACGGACGGAGATTTCAGCCACTTCACGCCGTGAAACAAGTTACATTTGATTCCTCTCAAAGTGAGAATCGTCATAGTATATATATCACAACTAATCGTCATGGTATATATTTCACAACTTGAGACTTCCCCGATTTAATTTCGCCATTTTTGAACAATTTTGAGCTTTTTCAGTTTTGTGCTCTGATTTTTCAATCTGACCGTTAGATCGTAAAATAAACCTTATATTTATGATGGACTCCTGAAAATATGAAGTTTATATATATATTGACTATGTTTGGTGACCAGTGCAAAAAACGAGATTGGACAGCACCGATTTTGCCTCATTATGTGTGCACCAGGTTGGGTATCGGTCTGAGCCTGAATTGTTCAAATTATATATTTATCCTAGCTAATTTGGGTGCTAGGAATTCAGTGGTGAGGTCCGTTTCACAATTCGGGGCTTCATTGGAAAATCAAATTTTCAAATCAAATGATCAAGGGTCCGAAAACGACCCTCGACCCTCCGAACGATGGCCAAGCGACACCTAACACACTTAATAAAACCGTAGCATTATCTAGTCACTCGATTGAGATAGGGATTCGATTACTTGATCTTAAGATGGATTTAATTTTGATTTTTATATATTTTGAATAAATATGGAAATTATTGAAATATCTGATTAAAATGTGAGTTATACATGTTTTAACATGATTTGATAATTAATTTGCCTGGGAGGTACATCATAGTAACTGGCATGCCAAATTATCTTATTTTGGAACTATTTTCTGCAGGAACTGGATTTTATTAGTTTTGATGAAAACAGCTATTGTGCTGCTGAAATTTTGATAAAATCCAATTTGAATAAGAATTTAGTTTTGAGAACTGAACTTGGTTAATTAAAACATTGCATAGTCTATTTTATAATTTGGTGAAAAATAGTACATATTCTCATTCCTGTCATATATATAGCATTACATGCATTTATTATACTTATGCGGCCGACCGACTTACGGTACCCCTACTGGGTGCTTGGACTTATGGTATCCCCTTCAGGGTACTCAGACTTACGGTACCCTATCTAGGGGTGCTCGAACTACATATCATACTCACGGTCACTTACTTAGGTGACACGGACACAATACATATGTACAATAATCCATTTGGGTAGCTCACACTATATTGTGTATTTACGGTCACTAGTATTTAGTAGCTCAAACTTGTCATTGATTGTATTACATGTTATATGCTTGACTTGAATATATATGTACTGGATTTGATATGACATTTTACAAAGGTTTGGAATGTTTGAACCTTTGGAAAATGATTTCATTTTGAGAATATGTTTTATAATGGTTTAGAATATTTGAACCTTTGGAAAATAATTTTGCTTTGAAACTATGTTCTACAATGGTTTGAAATATTTGAACCTTTGGAAAATAATTTTGATTTGAGATGATATTTTACAATAGTTTGAAAGATTTAAACATTTGGACAATGTTTTCAATTGGATTTCTGAAAATTGTTTGAATATTTTACTGACTATGCAGGATCTTGAAAATAAGTATTTATATTAGTTAAAAATCTGTAATTGAATCTCTACTGAGCATTTATGTGCTCACCCCCCTAATTCCTCCCACTTTTACTTCCTCCCACTTTCATGTATTTGTGTATTTGAGGTTGTGGGCTCGATGGTTAGACAAGCTGCTTGGTTTATGCCTACAGTCTTATTCCTATATTCTCTGGTGGGTGTCTATATCTTGTTTAATTCCTCTTACTCGTTCAAATGTTTAGCCTTGTTTGTTGTTTTTCCTAAGTGGATGTATGAGGGCAACAATATTAAGAATAAGAGTACTTGGAATCATAAATAATTTTTGTAAACTATTTTGGACTCTAGACTTATTTTACCAAAAATTATGATTTTAAGTAAAAAGTTTGTAAATGAATTAAATGGAATTCCTCTAAATTTGAAGTGTATATTTTCTCGAGAATTAAACTAATAAGAGGATTCCTAATTCTAAAATTTACTTACTTTTGAGGACTAAAACTCAAAAATTCTAAGTATTTGATTTTCTAAAATTTTGAAATTATTGTTTATCACTATTTCAACTTAAAATTACTAAAAGTCACGGTTTTAGATTTCTGATCGTGATAATATGTCATCTTTTAATAGGTTAGGAAAAAATACCCCAACATAATGCAATAATTTACTAGTCAAAAAATCTATTAATATAAGGTGGTGCCTCCAAAAAAAAAAAAAAAAACATTAAAATAGTCGATTGCGAGTTTAGTAATTACGTCCTCTTCCGATTTGAAGTACTTTTTTATTTTATTTTACTTTATGAAAAAATTTCTATTAAAAATGAAATCCAACCCAAAAAAATTTTATATATATATAGATGGAGACCACAGTTTCGTAAAGATAGTCAAGCTACATGCTAACTATATATACCTACGCGTGCTTGAGAAAACATGCACACGAATGCTGAAAGTTAAAAACCCTCAAAATATAACCTACTTTTTGAAACTTGAAGGTTAAGAATCAGTGTATAAACTTAGTTTATTCCTATAAGGATTTTCCTTCTTATCATAAACGCTTTAAATTCAAAGAAACTTTTTCAGTTGGACTGAATTATTTTATTATATCTACAACACTGGTCTTTATGTTTTTATATTATAACACTGGATCACTCTCATTGCTTTAATTTAACAAGACCTCAAGGTCGAAAAACGATATAAAATCTTGCATGACGTTATACATTCACAGCTGATACAGGAGCCCCTTTTTATTAAAGGAAAAAAAAAAAAAAAAACTGTAGTCGATTAATACAAAAGGAAATTTGATAAAGTGCTAAAATTTCGTTTAGTAGATTGATTTTGCTTGAATATCTCATGCATGTGCATCTAACGGCTCAAGAAGTTTCGAACTTATAAGAATTATATTGAACAATAAAAATCTCTAAAATAGTACTACTCATCTAAATATGTTATATATATATATATATATTTGTGTGTGTAAAAAAAAAAAGAAAAAAAAACTCTTGAATTACAGATGTTAAAATTAATATGTAGCGAGTCTCAAAGTGAAATATTGATGTGCCCAAAGAAAATGAGAAGATGACACATCTAGTCAAAAGAAAGTACTGAATTGGATTCCACAAGCTAAAATTGCTGTTAATTAATAGAAGAAAAGAACTTCATTTGATTCAATCAATGAAAAATCATCAACTCATGCAATCAACCGTTTAAAAAATATTGGAACACCATTTTAAGGTTTAAGTAAAAAAAAAAATTGAAACTTAAGAAAATACATCAAATTAACCCATTGCACCAATTAACATCCTACATACAAAAAAATTTTCAATATAGAAAAAAAAAATGTAAAAAGCCGTTAATATTCTCTCATAAATTAAAAAGTAAATAAAAGTAGTAATTCTTAGTAAATCTCGAAAAGCCAAAGTATTTAAGGATCTATCTAGGAAATTAATAGCTTAATATTGTATACGCGTGTGATATATATCGGCAAAAAAAACGAAAATAGAACTAAAGGGGATTAATAAAAGACATATATATATATATGGTTCTTAATCTAAGTATTTTTTTAACTATAGACATTTTTTTTAGCCGTTGGATCATAATCTAATGACTATCATAATTTGAAAAGTTAAAAAAAAAATAAAAATAAATACTCATTATTTAATTCTTTTCTTTCTCAAATTTTTATCTGAAAAGGCATACATGATCAATTTTAATTAGACAAAATAATATATATATATATAATTAGATTAAATAGTACTGTTTCTCGGTCCTAAGAAAAAAGTCCTCGATTCTGACATTAAGAACGAGAAACCTAGGCTTGAAACCTAATATTTGCGTATATACTTCTCCCCTTCCCCATTTCGATCAATTTTATTTCTAGAATGCTAGTCATCTATCCTAGTTGCCTCCAATTAACCAATTATTGGAAGATATGGAAACTAATCATAATGGCCACCTTTTTAATTTTTTTAAGTTCTTTATTTTTGCTTTCCCAGCTTATGTTCAATATCAATTATCCTTTCCAAAAAAAAAAAAAAAAAGGAGAAAGAAAGTATCAATTAAGTAGAGAACTCATTAATATATCATTTTAATTACCGTTGATGGCGTTGGCATTGAGTGTAACCATGTGTTTTTTTTAAAAAAAAAATTAACTATAGATGACGATCTGTAGTCTTGACGGTCACTCTTCTCTTTTAGTTATTTTAGTTTTTGTATATTTGGTATCAGAAAACGTATACAATCGCACATAAACTTTAGATAAGTTAATTATATAATCATTTAACATATTTGGAATGAAACCTTAGCTCCAATCAGTGTAATGAAAACCAGAGAGAGAGAGAGAGAGATGGATTCGGACGAAAATGAGATATGCTTCATCGATCAATAGCCTATTCGCCAAATGTGACCTGTTGACAAAAGCCCTATAAAAGAATAGTTGGCTATAATTTTTTAATATATTATTTTTCAATAGGAAACATAATTAATGGGCAATATGCAATGGACCCACGAATTTAAATGGATGTCTATTTCTATCAACTTCAGATGACACTATGATGTGCCTGCTTATAATCAGCCTTCTTTCTTCTTTTAATATTTTAGACCAGATTAACTAGTGATTACTGGTCAATATACATCATATGTGTATCTTTCATTGGGTATCTTTTTTCTTTCCGTCAATATAATTGTTAATTATGAACATACGTCAATCTTTATACCAATTGAGAAATTTATAATTCGAACGAAGTGCATGGGACAAACGGGCTTGAAATCACTACACAAGTAAAAATAAATAATATTCAAGCTTTTCATGGTACAGAATGACGATCCTTCCGCTCGTTAGACTCGCACATTTTCTTGTCACACATATATATTACTTAATTTACTATCTAATTAAACGTTGTTGATCGATTGAAAGATTCAAAAGCTTTGGTTTAGAAAAGAAAAATTAACTAACAAAAGATGATATATATATATATATATATATATATAGACTCGAAATTTGAGAGGTAATATATACCATGCACAAGCAAGTTTTCATGATCAGTTGGTCGCACATAACAGTAGCACTAGTGCTATATATTTATCAAGAAAAGGACTTAAATGACTTGACACTTGCCAATAAATGACTATATATATACATATAGTATACATTATGCAAATTATTAATTTCCTCGTACCAACCATCTCTTTGCCTAACTCTCTTATTGAAATTTTGAACCATATTAATTATGTATATTTCGCCAATTAATTAATTAAGCCAAACCCCAGTCGGCAAAACCCTTATAAATTTCTCAAAATATTTTTTTTTTTCAAAAATGTAACATAAGGTCTTTTTTTTTTTTTCTGTAATGATTAAATAGATATGTTTAAATGTGGATATAGAACTCATAAATCACCGGCCCGCGACTATATATAATAAGTTCTTCGTCATGAACGAACATTTTTTTCAAGTGTTTCCACCACAAGGACGGTACGAATCCAGGGAACCGTATTAAGAGGACCCACTTGATCGATTAATAATCAAAAGTTTCTGCACCTGAAAATAAAAATATTCTGGACTAGTTGAGGAGTACTACGTAGTCTAAAGGTAGTGGTTACGTGTCAAGTTTAAATACAAAGGTTAATCATAAGTTGAAGCATATGAATGATAAAATCTTTTCAAAGTTATAGGATATGGCAATCGCTATATTCTAAAAGGAACAGCAGTCAAACAGAAAAAAGGAAAATTATCTTCTCATTCAACACTTGATCAGTCATAAATTAGTAATAATAGTTAACAATAATAATTAATTGAATTATATAAAGTATAGCCATGGGGTCCAACTCGTATTATTTGAGAAAAATGCTTGATCTAACAATTGATGTAGCAACATTTAATGTTTCCCCGGCTAAGTACGTATTTCATTGAAAAAAAAGAAAAAAAGAATTGATTACTATCCCTAAATTGAATGTGTCCTCAATGTAACACTAAGATTAAAGATACTGCAGATTAATTAAGTACAACAGTTATGGCTAAATATATTTGGAGAAATATATCTTTATTTTAAAGATAGCACTATTAAGTATGCCTTTATTTTCGACTTAGAAAATGGGAATTCGATTTCATGACTCTTCACATTGGTCGGAAGAAGTTTGGTTATTTTTAGATTAGACACATATACTTGTGAGTTGTGACCATAATACTAAACGTGCCTTCATATTCAAATAGGTAGTAGATCTGGATTTTAAATGTTACCGATTCAGTATCCTTGACTACTTGAGAGCACTTGCAAAATAATTCTGCGCCAAGCATGCCATCTATGGATGATATATATCTTCTAATCACTACCACTACTACAAAACAGGATAAAACCGTTACTATATTACATATCGCTTTATAATGTCAGCACGACGTGAAAAATAACTGGCCTTTAATGTCGCCAAAAAAACGACACAATGGCCTGCGTCGCATAAAAAGCGACGAGAAATCATTGAAACACGACGTCGCTTTTGAAAAGACAGAGAACACAACGTACGACGTCGCATTTCTAGCGACATTATTGACTTTCACGTCGCTTTTCCAGCAACGGGTATATTGTCGTACGACGCCGCTGGAAAAGCAACGTTGTTGGGGTACGACGTCGCGGCAAACACGACCTCGTATGGTTTAGTACCTAAAATATGGTTCTGCACTTAGCAGAACCCATTTCGATGCTCCCCCACCCCCTTGCCGCACCGCAACATCTCCTATCCTCCATTGTTTTCGGCTATTTGAGGTAAGTTCAGCTTTTTTAAGTCAATTTTTTCCATATAATTCGTATGTAATTGCATTAGGCTTTGTTTTTATCTAATTATTTCATGTTTTAGTTTAGATTTTTATACTTCTCTAACCCAAGATATAGTCGCCGCTCCTCTTTGTCATTCCTCCATTTTTTCCGACCACTTGAGGTAATTTTAATAACTTAAGTCATATTTTTCAATAGAATTCATAAATAATTGCATTGGGTTTTGTTTTTATCCCAATTTTATCTAATAATTTCATGTTTATTAGTTTAGGTTTTTACACTTAGCCATTTTGAACAATTTTCCTATATAGCCATTTGAATGTAGTTAAGAAGCATTAAAAGTGTCTAATTCATTAGTTATTAGATTAAAATTACAGCTTGATAATTTGTTTAATTTTTTTTATGTATTTTATAATTTCGTTTTTTAGTAATTGTTATTGTACTAGTATGAGTTTTTTACTTTGATATATATATATAATATATATATATATTTTAGAAGTTTGGTATTGATCACAAGAGAAAAGGGTTGTGATTTGTACAAATTTTGGTAATTATATAAGATAATTATTCTCTAATTGTTCTCATAATTTATATTTACTAATATTTTTACTGTAGTAATGGTTGGTTTAATTGTTTGATATATTTGTATTCTCTTGTTATTTTAGTTCAAGATTGGTGTTAATCATTACATGAGGATTAGTGTTGATCATTTGTTCAACCTTGGTCTAGAAGCTTTTAATCATTTGAGGTATGTTCTCTAACTAATTTTCTTAATCACAATAAGATGTGTATATTTGTTTATTTCATGTTTTGAAAAATCTTATGTAGAGGAGATTAGGTTCTGGGAAATTGTGTGCTGTGGTGATATAAGGATGAAATTATTGTGTGTGATTTGTTGTATTGATTTTTTATTGTGAATTAAAACTTTGGTAGGATTTATAAATAGGGGAGACTCTGCCCAATTTTTATCAAGTTTTTAATAGATGTAGATTTAGAAATTAATTAATCATAATTTGCTTTAATTTATGTTTATTTTTTCAATTTTCTTAGTTTGATTAGAATGATAAAACGTGGATATCGGCCGATAGATTATCGATTGAGTATAGAAATGGAGTTGAGATCTTTTTAGAGTTTATTATGGAGAATGAAAAAGATCCTAATGCCATCATGTGCCCTTGTGTTAAGTGTGGAAATTTAAATAAGTTGAGTGTTAAGAAGATAAAAGAACACTTATTTTTTAATGGATTTGATCAAAGTTATAAGCAATGGATTTGGCATGGTAAAGAGCCATTTTCATCAGGAAAAAGTTTTAGAGAGGATTATGACTTAGATATTGAGGATGATCTTTTTGATATGATTGATGATGCACAATATGAAGCAAATATAGATCCTATAAAGTTTAAGGAGCTGCTTATTGATACTGAAAAATCGATCTATCCGGATTGTACAAGATTCACAAAATTATCTACTATACTTAGATTGTATAATCTAAAAGCAAAGCATGGATGGAGCGATAAAAGTTTTTCAGACTTACTTGCTTTATTAGAGGAGTTGTTGCCAAAAGACAATGAGATGCCACATTCATTTTATGAGGCCAAGAAAACTTTATGTTATTTGGGCATGCAATATGAGAAAATTCATGCTTGCCCAAATGATTGTATATTATATCAGAAGAAATTTAAGGATGCAATTTCTTGTCCAGTATATAGTGAGTCACAATGGCAACATAAAAAGAACTCTAAAGAGGTTAGGGATGGAATTCCTACAAAAGTATTATGGTATATTCCTCCAATTCCCCGGTTTATCCGTCTATTCCGAAATCGTGATCATGCTAAAGATTTAACATGGCATGCAAATGAGAGGATAGAAGATGGTAAACTTCGACATCCAGCTGATTCACCGGCTTGGAAGACAATAGATTACAAATGGCCTACTTTTGGAAGTGATCCAAGAATTCTTCGTCTTGGCTTCTCTGCCGATGAAATTAATCCTTTCACTTCTCTTAGTAGTAAGTATAGTTGTTGGCCTATAATGCTTGTCATATATAATCTCCCTCCTTAGCTGTATATGAAAAGAAAGTTTACACTTCTTACAATATTAATATCAGGACCTAGACAACCTGGTAATGACATTGACGTGTACTTAGCCCCATCGGTTGATGATTCGAACACGTTGTGGAATGATGGTGTTAAAGCTTATGATGCCTATAAAGAAGAAGAATTTACACTTAAGGCTGTATTGTTATGGACTATTAATGATTTTCCTGCATATGGAAATTTATCAGGGTATTTTATTAAAAGATATAAAGCTTGCCTTATTTGTGAGAAGAATACAAATTGTCAGTTCTTAACACATGCTAGAAAAGTTATATATATGGGTCATAGGAGGTTTTTACTTAGCAAACATGCATATAGAACTTGGAAAAAAGCTTTTAATGATATGGAAATAAATTGTCTTATATATATACATATTTATTGATTATATGTTATTCATTCTAACTTGTTATGTATTTTTTCTATTTATATGTAGTGTCCTAGACAACTATCATCTGTAGAATGCAGTTTTTATGTATGAAAATGTATGAGTGAGATTATTGAACAAGCTAACATTCGATCATTTCTCACTACAAAGATATATGCCAATTTAATATACAAGTTCAATTTTAACATATAATATTGTGCATTTTAAAATAAAGTTCCATATTCTAACAAACTTATTATTTTCTAAATGCATAGTTCCAAGTATAAAAATTCTACACGATTGATGATATAAATACGGTTCGTGAACAATAGTTTGAAGAGCTTATGGATTATATTGGTTGAGGTTATCCTTTTATCTCACTTGATCATGACTTATCATAGATATGTATGTAGCTTTTAGGTTGATGTTATTTTTGAATAAATTTGTTAACTAATTAGATTATGCATGTGACTTGTTAGCTTGTTATTAGTAGTTAAATTTGTAACTAAACCTTAATTAAACATTGTGCTTTTACGAATGTGTATCTGGTATTATATGAATATTTTCATGACTGTGTAATTCTGTTTTTTGTAAATGAAATCCAGGGGGTTTGAATGAATTTTAATTAAAAATTCCTTGAAAAATGTTTACCATGTCGCCAGAAAAGCAAAGTGAAAAATATACTACGTCGTCAGAAAAATGACGTTGTATCTGTACGATGTAGACATCGCTTTTCTGGTGACGTAGACGCACGACGTTACTTTTCTGGTGACGTCGTATGTCTACGACGTCGCTTTTCTGGCGACGTGAAATCTAAGACTTTTAACGACGTCTGGATAAACGTCACTTTGGTGGGCGACGTCATATGCCTTTAATGTCACCAAAAAAGTGACGTGAAATCCTATTTTTCTTATAGTGAATGGATTGTATATTATGCGTATTAATTACTTAGTCAATCTTTGCTAAAAATATTCAAACCCGATGGATAACAACAACAACAACGAAAGAAAAAAAAAGGATGGACAAGGGTCAATGTTCTAAAAAAGATATAAGATGCATTGAGAAGACGTAATAGAAATACCGAAACGTATCATATGCCTTAAATAAACTTAATTTGACTAAAAAAAAGAATACAGTCATGACGACGGCTAGGTACAATATAAACATCCCTTTCTAATAGAAACAACGAGCCGTGTAGCCCGCGTCGTTGCTGCGATTAAGTACGGAGTGATATTGGATGAATTATTATCTATAATATGATTATTATATTATTTATAATAGGTAATAATATTATACAATAGTATGATGTTTGTCTAAAATATTACAGAATATTGTTTAACATA
>JXTC01000320.1:41901-57636 GCA_002914845.1 Trema orientale | reverse complement strand
AGATAAGATTAGAAAGATAAAAAAAAGGGGAAAAAAACAAATCGAATAACACCGAGAAGAACCATCGAAGGCGAAGAAAGAGATCCAAAAAAAACGATTACAAACTAAACAGACAAAGAGAGAGAGAAACGATCTTAAGGAAATAAAAGAGAGAAGCATCAGATACAAAAAGGAGAGAGAGAAGAAGAAGAAGAAGAACCGAGAAGACAGATAACCAAGAAAGCATCAAAATAACGCAAAGAAGTGATGATGAGCAGTGAGGCGGAATTAGCAAAGCCACACAAAATTCTCAAAAACCCTACATTTACCTTAGTAAAATGACAAAACAACCCTGCACCCAATAACCCACCTGCATTATACTCCAAGGACAAAAACGTCAAATAAGGCCACTAAAAACTACGGGAAAAAAATTAAAAAAAGAAAAAAAGAAAAACGGCACTGTTTTTTGTACAGTAAAAGCAGAGTACTTGAACAGTTCTTTTCTGCTTAGCTTTAGTATATATATAATATGGTTTTTTGCTTTCTTTTTTTAAAGGAATAGCATAAATGTAATCATGTGTATTTATATTTTTATACTTTTATAATCATGATTATTTAGTTGGGTCACCGACTCGTTTATTAGTTTGGCATTTTGGGTTTAGGGCTCTGAAGCTGGCTGGCTAACTATATCAAAATATTGAAGACTAGTCTATACACAAAAGACAAGTTGACTAACATCCTACCAACTCCAACCAGCCCACGAGTGGTGAAGTTGTATGATCAGACTCTGCGCCCAAAAAGACGAATGAATAATACGGCTTAATTATGTATACGTATACAAATAATCAAACTCCAAACAATGCACATATGATTATATTATTATGCTCTAAACAATATATATGTAAATATGTAATTAAGCTTGCTTAAATTACATTCCACTTGGCTTAATTTGCAGCTTTACAGTGCATTTATGGGTCACATCTTTTTAAAGCCGCCGTACTTGTGATGATGAAAGGATCGTGTCTAGTTTAGTTTATTAATAGAGAGGATTAGATATAATTAATTAAATAATTTCGACAATAACTAGAAAAATACAATTGAACATAATACGTACAAAACCCATGGAAAGATGGGGTGTTGTAGTAGGCTTGTAAGTTTAGCGACAACCTAGGTTTTCAGTTTAAGAGAGCTGTGCCTCTGCCTAGGAGCGTGGAACCCACCACTATTTTTTCGAGCATAAAAAATTGGCATTCCCAATTATTATTTATATAATTACTAGGGCACGTCTACAGTAGGGGCGTCCTTACGTAAGGCCCTGTTTATACACCGTTTGATGGGAATCTGTGTATAAACAGATTCCCCACAGATTCCCATCAAACGGTGCATAAACAAGGGCCTTAAGTAAGGGCACTCCTACTATAGCCGCCTCCTAATTACTATTATAAAAGAACGTGGTTTTGGTTTTGGTGGTTTTATTTAATTTCTTTAATTTTTGAGTTTAGGTACTTAGCCTTGGGATAACATGAAGGATAGTACTGTGACACAAGGATAAACTGAAAATAAATGTATTATTGTTAAGAAGGTAGCTAACAACATTATGATGTTGTCTACTGGCAACAAGTCCGAAAAGACTCGACAAAGTTGTGGATCCACATGCGTCGCATGACATGCGCGTGCCATGCTTGAAGAAAGAGACGAAGTAGGATTTTGCTTCATTTTTATTTTTAATTCATAATTCATTAATGCTATTTTTTTTAAAAAAAAATAAATTTGGTTATTTCTTTAATATTGTAATTGAATTTGAAGGTTGTAGACTGCCCCTTAGTTACTACGAAGATGCGCATTCTGCCCCACTTAGGAAGGTAACATGAGGAGTTAGTTTACAAAGACATTTATGGATGGATTTCTTTGTTTAAGGCCCAAAGAAGGAAAAAGAGGAATATAAAAGGGACAATACCCGTATACATAGGCTTAGGCTTAATATCACCAAGGTCCCATTCTTTATCAGATGTATAAGTTAGGTCCTCGTTCTTTTTTCTGTAGCATTTAGACTTTCTAATTTTGTAACACGTTAGTTCTTTCCACTATTTGTGGTTTGATTTTGCCGTTAACCTCACAAGCAGCTCACATGCCCATCGACCCAAGGGTATTGGTGGTCAAATCGGAGCTAGAGTATCTACTGTCCCAATACCCACCATCTCCTTCATTTGACGCATGTTTCCACTGGTGTTAAACGATGTATTATGAATGAAGATTCCTCTATGTTATGGCACCAGATATTGGGACATATCTCCATAGAAAGAATTAAAAGATTGATAAAAGATGGAGTGCTTTGTACTTTGGATTTTACTAATTTTAATAACACTTGTGTGGATTGCATTAAGAGAAAGCAGACCAATAAGTCAAAGAAAGGTGCCAAAAGGAGTACTGACATATTAGAGATCATACATTTAGATATTTGTAGTTCAGACATGGACTCGTATGGTCCGAAATACTTCATCTCTTTCTTAGATGATTACTCACGATACATGTATCTCTACTTGCTTCATAATAAGAATGAAGTATTGGATGCCTTTAAAGTTTTTTAGGCCGAAGTAGAGAAACAATGCGGAAAGCAAATTAAGATTGTGAGAACTGACAGAGGTGGAGAATATTATGGTAGACACACTGAGAATGGACAAGCAGCTGGTCCATTTGCCGATTTTCTTCGAGAGCATGGGATAGTTCCCCAATACACCATGCCTGGTTCCCTAGATCAGAATGGTATTGCAGAAAGAAGGAATCGAACATTAATGGACATAGTAAGGAGTATGCTTAGTCGCTCCAAGCTTCCTAAATCCTTATGGATTGAAGCTCTTAAAACGACAATGTATATATTAAACTGAGTTCCAACCAAGGCTATCCCTAAGACACCATTTGAGTTATTTAAAGGTTAGAAACCGAGTTTGTGACATATACGCATTTGGGGATGCCCATCTGAAGTAAGAGTTTATAACCTACAAGAAAAGAAATTAGACCCAAAGACTATTAGTGGATATTGTTGGGATTTTAGCCTTAAAATGTAGATTTCCAATTTTACCCTTTTGAGTATAAACAACTTTCTCTTATATGCAATTATGATATTTGCTAGATTAAATTGTCTTAGTTGAATAGTTTATTTATCTGAAAAAGATTCCATGACTTTGCTTGTATATAAAGAAACAAACATGATTAAGTGTTAATTATGGGGAGACTTGTTTCTTTATTTAAGTCTAAATGAATTAGTTCACAATCTGTAAATAAAGATGGAATACTTTATTTACTATAAGTTGTAGTGTTTGTCTATCTCAATGGGAATGATATGTCTCAATTCATTGAAGTATATGACTTCTGATAGAAACACTAATACAACATAATCAAGTTATGTATATATTAAACTAGACCAGGCAATATAAAGAATTAGAGTGCCATAACTCAATTCTTATATTACTATATACTAGCTCTTAGCATGTAGATCTAAATCTTTGATGTTTGGCTGGACTTGCTTTTATGGGTTATAGCCTTTTGATTTGTTAAAAGACTAACCTTTGTGAAATTAGAGGTGAATTCTAGCATATTGGAGGTTATGGCTTATGAATTGATGGGAACACCAAATAATAAAGGACACTATGCATTAATGCCACTTTAGGTTCTTTCAAGATTCATGGAATAATTAAATCTAAGATCTTAGTATTCACTTTGTGAATTGGTTGATAATCTAAATGGCCATTGAGAATAAAATTATCAACAACATTATTCCTTGATAGAAAGATGGTAACTTTAAGGTAAATATATGTTGGTGGGATATTACGGTAATTTCACCTATCCAACTACGCTATTATACAGGGATTCTATATGTGGTATAGAATATGCTAGATGGATCAGTTAATCAAGGCTAGTTGATTAAATTTCTATAAAAGGCATGACATTTAATCTAAGAGTGTAGTATTGGGCCTTTAGTGGAGTATCCCTTTTACTAATAATATTTATATAAATACCATAATAAGAGTTATTATATATTTATCATATTATTGGAGCTTAGATTATTTGGATCCATTAGGTCCATTGTCTAGCTCAATTAAGCTCATTAATTGGTTGGTGGTATTCATGAAATTAGTTTCATGAAACTGTGTAAAATAATGATTCTACACAGAAGTTAGTATTTTTATAAATAAGTTACATGGGTTAGACATATTTATAAAAAATACACTCAAAGCCCAAACTGGAGAACAAGCCCAATCCTAGTTGGACTGGCATTAGCAATTTTTGGACTCATATACATAAAATACATGAGAGAAAAACTGCACAGTAACACTATGAGTGCTACACGAAAAACAAAGGGAAAGAGAGAGAAGGCTCTGCGCCACCTACAGTGAGAAAGAGATAGAGAAAAAGTTTCTTGCAATCTCACGGTCTCATCTCACGTCCCGGTGTTCCATAGGATCAAGAAGGTGTTCTTGATCGTTCTCCAACGAAGGATTCAATTTGGTGCCCACTCATCTTATCAACCTAGAGTCGGAGCATAGACAAGAAGATCAAGGGTTGGAGATTTGATCACCATCAACAAGGAGATCAAGGAGGAGCACGTTACAAAAGGTAAACCCTAATCCCATCTCTAGGGTTTGTGCATCTACATTTGATTTATGTTATACATGATCCTATATATGATATATGCATGTTATATGGTTATAAAAATATATTTTCATGTAAAAATTTTAAAACCTAATTCCGTTAATTTTTCCACTGCGTTCATGATGTGATCATGTGTTTTTCCATATTTGTATGCATGTATGGTTTTCCTAAGTATTAGGTCAATTTCCATCAGATATTTCATTGGATATGCCAAAAGGTCTAAGGGGTACAGATTCTATTGTCCATCTCATAGCCCTAGAATTGTGGAATCAAGAAATGCAAAAGCTCATTAATTGGTTAATGATATTTGTGAAATTAGTTTCATGAAACTGTGTAAAATAATGATTCTACACAGAAGTTGGTATTTTTATAAATAAGTTTCATGAGTTGGACATATTTATAAAAATACACCGAAAGCCCAAATTGGAGAACAAGCCCAATCCTAGTTGGACTAGGGTTAGCAGTTTTAGGCCCCATATATATAAGATATATGAGAGAAAAAACTGCACAGTAACACTAGAGGTTCTACACGCATAACAGAGGGGGAGAAAGAGAGAGAGAGAGATTTGCGCCAACTACAGTGAGAAAGAGAGAGAAAAAGTTTCTTGCATTCTCACGGTCTCATCTCATGCCCCAGTGTTCCAAAGGATCAAGAAGATGTTCTTGATCCTTCTCCAATGAGGGATTCAACTTGGTGCCCACTCACCTCTTCAACCAAGAGCAAGAGCATAGATAAGAAGATCTAGGATTGGAGATTTGATCACTATCAACAAGGAGATCAAGGAGGAGCACACTACAAGAGGTAAACCCTAATCTCATCTCTAAGGTTTATATATCTAGATTTGATTTATGTTATACATGATACTGTATATGATATATGTATGTTACATGGTTATAAAAACTGTTTTTATGTAAAAATTTTAAAACCTAAATCCACTAATTTTTCCGTTGCGTTCATGATGTGATCGTGTGTTTTCCACAGTTTGTATGCATGTATGATTTTTCCTAAGTGTTAGGTCAATTATCTTACAATTGGAATTAAGAGCGTAGGTTCATATGTATAGCATAATATTGATCTAGAATTGAATATCTAAGTTATGTGATTGAGTTTGAGTAATTTTATTTATGATAGTTAAATGATTCATGGTGATGAATGATGTTTAATTACGTATACTACTCATTTATGCATGGTGAGAAAAATTGTGGATTGTGATTCTAGTAAAATTAATTTTGGGTGTTCTTGACTTTCTAGAATTTTTGATGTTGATTTTAAAATTTTCAGCATTTAAAAAAAATATATATATATTTCCAGCGTGCCCCAGCACGTGCGGCTACCTGGTACGGCCTACTAGCATGGGAGCTAGGCATTGGCACACCCAGAAAGGCCACATGCGGTCATTGGCACACCCAGCATGGCCACATGCGGGCATTGGCATACCCAGCATGGCCACATGCGTGCGCGGCCTGCGTGCATGGCTGCAGCGTGCACCAGCCATGCGCAGCCTGAGTGGCCAGTGTGCACGCCTAGCATACGCAAATGGTGTAGTGCCAGCAGCACCTGTGTGCAGCACTTGCTGCCTGTGCGCAGCTCGCCTCCGTGGCTAGCGCACGCCAGTCCCGTGGCCTGCTGCGCCAGCGCGCGTCCTGCGTGCGGCCTTGCCGTGCACCGTAGCCGGGCGGCCCCGCCCCATTACCACCCACTGCTCCGCCTCTCGCCGCCTTCCTTGGGCGATGACGGCTCGTAGGCCGATGGTGGTGGTGTTTCTGCCACCACCATTATTTTTCAAATTAATTAATTTGTTAATTAATTAGATAATTGTTTAATTTGAATTCAAATTTTAGAAATAGGGAACTATTCAAATTTGATTAGGATAGTTATCTATTTTTGAATTATCCCATTTTAAATTTGATTTACTTTAGGATAATTGTAAATTTGAATTAATTAAATAATTAGGATATTATCTAGTAGTTAATTTGAATTTAAATTGGATATCTACTAATTTTTGAAATTAGATAAGATTTATTATATTATTTCTAATATTTAAATTTTAAATTTAAATAGATAATAATTATTCAAATTAATTAGATATTTAATGAGATTAGATATGATTAGCTTTTATCCATATATTATCTAGTAATCAATTTGAATTTAAATAGGATATCTACTAATTTTTGAAATTAGATAAGATTTCCTATATTATTTCTAATATTTAAATTTTGAATTTAAATAGATAATGATTATTCAAATTAATTAAATATTTAATTAGATTAGATATGATTGGATATTATCCAGATATTATCTAGTAGTTAATTTGAATTTAAATAGGATATCTACTAATTTTTGAAACTAGATAAGATTTCCTATCTATTTAAATTTTGAATTTAAATAGATAATATCTATTCAAATTAATTTGATATTTAATATGATTAAATATGATTAGATAATTATCCATAAATCATGATTGTTAAAATTTGAATAATGTAAATTTAGTAATTATCTTTAATTCAAATATGATTTAAATTAGGATATAGTTTTGAATTTAAATTCGAAACTAAATCTTATCAGATTAGATTTAAATAATTACTATCCATAGATTATTCAAATTCGTAATTAATGAGATTAATTAGGATTAAAAAAATTTGAATTTTAATTAGATTAATATTCAATAGTTAATTATGATAACTATTTATCTAGCAACTATTTTAATCATAGTAATTAAAATATAGTTAGAGATAATTAACTTGATTAGTAACTCTACTGATTAATGAGATTGATTAGACAACTAATTAATGAGATTAATTACTTAATTAATTAATGAGATTAATTAATTAATTAATTAATATGATTAATTAATTAGAGGGTTATATCCATTATAATTAAATAATTTCAATTAATTATAGAAATTTAATAATGATTAGATTTCTATCACAATTAAATTTAGATATGATCTTAATTTAATTATTAGAATTATTTGATTACAATTAGATATAAATACTAGATAAATATAGAAACATTATATGAGTTATAAGTTTCTGATTAATTAGGATTAATTAAAAGAGTTTTAATTACTTCCTAATTTAGAATATTACAATTAATCTTTTCTAAATACAGTCATTGGAATATGATTTCTATAATTAAAAATAATTTTCTTTTATTATCCTTTTGATCTTAATGAATTTAAGATAGCATCTTAATGAGATTAAGATAAGATTAAATTAATTAATTAATAACTAGATAATATATGTGATTTATTTTCTAATTATTTAAATTATCCTAATAAGTCAATAATTTAAAAATATTTGATATTTTTAAAATGTAGACAAGAATTAGTTATTAACTAAATTCTTACACATAGGATAATATGTTTTTACTAGAAAACATAAATTATTGAATTTAATTAATTTTTCTAATTATTATTTAATAATTATTAATCTGATTAATTTTTATTATTTAATAATTATTAATATGATTAATAATTAATAATTAATATTAATCAATGAGATTAATTATATTAATTAAAAGGATATAAGGATAATTATTTGTTTCATGATTTGTAAGGAAATTGGAGCTCGATTTTAATGAGATTAAAATGTTTTAATTTTGATTAAGTAAATATTTTAATTATGTGATAATTATGGTAATATTTTGAGCGGTGGTACATGACATAAAATATTGATAATTATGAGATAATTATGATAATATTTTATGTATTTTAAGGCATTTTGATAATTATGAGATAATTATGTTATTACAAGATACATTCGATATGACTGTTATATTGAGTGGGAGGATTTTAAATCTTATTAAACTTTAATCCAAAATTTTTTAAACCATTCTTTAGTTTTGAAATAATTAATTTTGAGAAAATTAATGAATGTATATAAAGTTGTTTATATTCATTACTTGCATTTATAATTGTTTGTAAAATTTTTATACAAAATGTTTTTATAACTGTTTACTTATTTTTATAAATGCACTTGTAATTTAATTTGATTAAATTCTGCTACTAAGAATCTTTAAAATTATTGGTTGAATAATTTAGCAGTTAAAGTTTCTTAGTTAGATTTTTCAAAACTAATGTTTAATACAGGACTTGGTTTAAATACTATTTTCAATCATTTATCTTTGTTTCAAAGATTGTTGACCAAATAATTGAATTTTCTTCTGTAAAAGTTTTGCTTGAATGATTTACAATCCACAAACATTCTTACGTGATCATTATGTCCTGTATACTTTTATTATCTATTATTATATACATGAGATGTATAATATAGTGTTAGCACTTTGACTTTAGATAATAATTATTCGATTATAGTACCATGTTTAGAATAGTATGTCATAATGTCTTGAATTAACTCATTCTCTTTAAGTCGCATAATTGGATATACATAATTGATTTTGTGGTTACTAAATAAGTTAGATAACTAGGTAAAATCAGGATCCCTAAATTTTAAAAGATTAAGTGGGAGCGGGTATGAGATATCCGTGGTCTCCATCATTGGTTCAATAGTTCTAAATATGTGCCTCACCTCAGAATCTTGCTAAGATCTGGGTATTACTGGTATTAAATTTCTTAGGATAAATTTGTAAGTAGACTTTACGTACTGATCTCCCGTAGGAGACTGTATTATTTAAGAAAGCTTGTAAATTGAAATGATGGTTACACACTCAACATAGGATGCTATTAACCTCCCGTAGGAGCTATGTCAGTAATACTATAAACCAATAAGCAGGGTAATTAGAAAACTAGAATATGAGATATTTGTCTTTTTGTCTAAAGTGAATTATTCACATTTAACTTGTAGATTCATATGATTACCCGTAGGTAACTTGTGATCTATGAAAGGTTAAAATACCTTGAATATTTGTGACAGTATTAGGGATTCTTACACAAGCATTTTATTTGTGAGAATATTTGCCCTAAAAAGCAGATTTTCAATTTTACTCTTTTAGAATAAACAACAATTATGATATTTGCTAGATTAAACTATCTCAGTTGAATGGTTTATTTATCTGAAAAAGATTCCAAGACTTTATTTGTATATAAAGAAACAAACATGATTAAGTGTTAATTATGGGGAGACTTGTTTCTTTATCTAAGTCAAAATGAATTAGTTCACAATTTGTAAATAAAGATGGAATACTTTATTTACTAAAGATTGTAGTGTTTGTCTATCTCAACGGGAACGATGTGTCTTAAATCATTGAAGTGTCAGACTTCTGATAGAAACACTAGTACAACATAAATAAGTTATGTGTATTGAACTGGACCAGGTAATATAAAGAATTAGAGTGTCGTAACTCAATTCTTATATTACCATAAACTAGCTCTTAGCATATAGCTCTTAATTCTTGATGTTTGACTGGACTTGCTTTCATGGGTTATAGCTTTTTAATTTATTAAAAGATTAACTTCTACGAAATTAGAGGTAAACTCTGGCATATTGGAGGTTATGGCTTATGAATTGATGGGAACACCAAATAGTTAAGGACACTATACACTAATGTCACTTTAGGTTCTTTCAAGATTCATAGAATAATTAAATCTAAGATCTTAGTATTCACTTTATGAATTGGTTGATAATTTTGTCTAAATGGCCATAGAGAACAAAATTATCGACAACATTATTCCTTGATAGAAAGATGATAACTTAAAGATAAATATGGTTGGAAGGGTATTACGGTAATTTCACCTATCCAACTACGGCATTGTATAGGGATTCTACATGTGGTATAGAACATGCTAAATGGATCGGTTAATCAAGGGTAGTTGATTAAATCTTTATAAAAGGCATGTCATCTAATCTAAGAGTGCAGTATTTGGCCTTTAGTGGAGTGTCCCATTTACTAATAGTATTTATATAAATACTATAATAAGAATTATTATGTATTTATCATATTATTGGAGCTTAGATTGTTTGGATCCATTAGGTCTTTTGTTTAACTCAACAAAGCTCATTAATTGGTTGATGGTATTTGTGAAATTAGTTTCATGAAACTGTGTAAAATAATGATTCTATACAGAAGTTGGTATTTTTATAAATAAGTTTCGTGAGTTGGACATATTTATAAAAATACACCCAAAGCCCAATCCTAGTTGGACTAGGGTTAGCAGTTTTAGGCCCCATATGTATAAGATATATAAGAGAAAAAATTTCACAGTAATACTAAAATTGCTACACGCATAAGTAATACTAGAGGTGCTACACGCATAATAGAGGGGGAGAGAGAGAGAGAGAGAGATTTTGTGCCAACTACAGTGAGAAAGAAAGAGAAAAAGTTTCCTACAATCTCATGGTCTCATGTCACGTCCCAATGTTCTAAATGATCAAGAAAGTATTCTTGATCCTTCTTCAACGAAGGATTAAACTTAGTGCCTACTCATCTCTTCAACCAAGAGCAAGAGCATAGACAAGAAGATCTAGGGTTGGAGATTTGATCACCATCAATAAGGAGATCAAGGAAGAGCACGCTAGAAGAGGTAAACCCTAATATCATCTCTAGGGTTTATCTATCTAGATTTGATTTATGTTATATATGATCCTGTATATGGTATATGAATGTTATATGGTTATGAAAACCGTTTTCATGTAAAAATTTTAAAACCTAAACCTGCTAATTTTTCCACTGCATTTATGATGTGATCATGTGTTTTCCATATTTTGTATGCATGTATAATTTTCCTAAGTATTATGTCAATTATCCTACATTCACAAGCCATGAATTATAAAGAATCTGATTTATGGTATAATGCCATGAAAGATGAAATGACTTCTATGGCATCTAACAGAGTCTGGGATCTTATAGAGTTGCCTAATGGTGCAAAAGCCATTAGATGTAAACGGGTCTTTAAAACAAAGAAAGGCTCATCAGGTAATATTGAGTGATATAAAGCAAGATTCGTTGCTAATGGATTCACTCAAAATGAAAGAATCGACTACAAGGAGACTTTTTCTCCTGTATCTAAGAAAGATTTTTTTTGTATCATTATGGTATTAGTTGCACATTTTGACTTAGAGTTGTAACAAGTGGATGTGAAAACGGCTTTTCTTAATGGAAAACTAGAGAAAGAGATTTACATGAAACAACTAGAAGGATTTTCCTCTAGTAATGGTGAGCACTTGGTGTGCAAGCTCAAGAAATCCATATATGGATTGAAACAAGCATCCCGATAGTAGTATTTGAAATTTCATGATATTATCTCTTCATTTGGCTTTGTAGAGAACATCATGGATCAATTTATATACCAGAAGATCAGTGGGAGTAAAATTTGTTTTCTTATTCTATATGTGGATGACATTTTACTTGCAACCAATGATAAGGGTATGCTATATGAAGTGAAACAATTTCTCTCTAAAAGTTTTGACATGAAGGATATGAGTGATGCATCTTATGTCATTAAAATTAAGATAAACAGAGACAAATTTCGATATATTTTGGGACTGTCTCAAGAGACCTATATCAATAAAGTATTAGAGAGATTTCGGATGAAAGATTGTTCATTTAGTATAGCTCTCATTATGAAGGGTGACAAGTTCAATTTGAACCAGTGCCCGAAAAATGATCTTGAAAAGGAACAAATGCGTTTCCATATGCTTCTGCTGTTGGAAGCCTTATGTATGCTCAAGTCTGTACAAGACTTGACATTGCATATTCTGTTGGGATATTAGGAAGATATCAAAGTAATCGAGGTATTGGCTACTGGAACAATGCAAAGAAAGTGATAAGATACCTTCAAAGAATGAAGGATTACATGCTTATGTATAGACGGACTAATAATCTGGAGGTGATTGGAAACTCCATTTCAGATTTTGCTAGCTGTGTTAATTCTCGAAAATCAACTACTGGATATATTTTTATGTTTGTTGGCGGAGCTGTATCTTGGAGAAGTGCAAAGCAGACTTTCACAGATTCTTCCACTATGGATGCTGAGTTCGTATCTTGTTTTGAGGCTACATCACAAGGTGTATGGATGAAGAGTTTCATTTTTGGGCTCAAAATTGTGGATTCAATTTCTAGGCCATTAAAGATATATTGTGACAATTCAGTAGTAGTATTTATGGCTAAAAACAACAAAAGTAGTAGTCAAAGTAAACACATCGATATCAAGTATTTAGCCATAAGGAAACGTGTTAAAGATAAAACAGTGGTTATTGAGTACGTTAGCACTGAATTAATGATTGTTGATCCTTTGACTAAGGGCATGCCACCATTGAAATTTAAGGATCATGTAGAACGAATGTGACTTAGTTCCTTTATGTGATTTTCGTTGTAAGAACGAATGTAATTTGAAACTCTATTGTATAATATTTTCTCATATTTAATTTTCTTTGTGTATACATTAATTGAACTTGAGAAATATTATTATTGATTGGACTAAGAATAAATATAGGGTTTATTCATTAAGATAATATGGGGCTAGTGTTATAGAGACATTATACTCAGTCATACACGGAAGACAATACTCAATTTTAGAGGACCTATCGCTATGATTCAAGTATTTTATTTCTTAAAGGGAAAATTGATGGAGAAATATATGGACCAAGTGGGAGAATGTTAGGTATTTTTTGTCCTATAATTGTAACATCCCCCAATTCCACATATACGTACGTAAGGATATTTTCAAATATTTAGTGAAATTTGGAGACTCTACTCAATTTAGAACCGATAAAATAGGAAAAATTTAACACTTTTTAAACTTTCTAGAAAGAGAAAGAAATACTCCACTCATATTTACATATAGTATAATTTATACATATATACATATTCACAAAGTGGACATCTCATTTAAATATACATAGTGTATACTCAAAATAAGTACAAAATCCCATGTCAGAAAACCACAGTATCAAAATACTCATATACACAAGCCGCGGTCAGAAAGTAGGTACTCCTCCCCAAATCTCAAACATCGACCGCACCCTCTGCAATGTAAGAATATGAGTGAGTATGAAACTCAGTAAATAACGTATGCAGATGTAAGGTGCATATAATATAAAATAGATAATCATATGGTTGGGATCCCAGTATATATTATATTGCCTGACAAGACTGTGAATTGCATACTAAGCCACTCAGAGAACACATAACATATCATAAACTATATGGAGGTCTCGAGCCCTAAAGAATCTGTTACATCCCCCGATTCCACACATGTACGTAATGATATTTGTAAAAATATTTAGTGAGATCGGGAGGCGCTACTCGACTTAGAACTGATAAAATAGTGAAAATTCAAATTTTTTTTTTTAAAACTTTCTGGGAGAAAAAGGAAAATTCCACTCACTCATAAATATACATAGTCTGATGTATACATATATACATACTCACCAAGTGGACCTCTCAGGAAATATACATAGTGTACACACACTCAAAACAGATACAAAATTCTCAGTCAGAAAACCACAGCATCAAAATGCTCATATACATAAGCCGCGGTCAGAAAGTCGGCACTCCTCCTCTAAACTCAAATATCATCGATACCCTCTACAATGTAAGAATATTTGTGAGTATAAAATTCAGTAAGTAACGTATGCAGATGCAGAGTGCACATGACAAAGAACAGATAACCATATGATTGGGATCCCTGTGTATATTGCATTGCCTGACAAGACCGTGAATCGCATACTGAGCCACTCAGAGAACATATAACATATCATGAGCTATATAGAGGTCTTGAGCCCCAAAAAATCCCATATGTGTACAGCAGAGGTCCACCCCATACCACCGTCAGAGTGTTCCTGAAGGAACCATATTGTCCCTGAAGGAACCAGAGTGTCCCCGAAGGAACCATATCACATATTTGGGCACTGACTCGCCACACCCTATTCACCAATACTCGTCAGGCAATATAAATACACCACGTATTCATATCTCATGTAAAGCATAATGACAGATACGTATGTACACATATACACAAATTCCACATTCATAAATTTCACATTTACAGATTCCACAGATTCACAGAAATAGAGAATTTCTTACATTGCAGGTGTGACGTTACTTACTTCGATTCTGAGTTTTTATGCGTTTTCCTGTGAAATGCTTTTCGCTTTAGATATAACTGACATGTGCCTAATTTAATGACAAGGACATACTCTTTACAATCATCATGCAAGTGATATTACGAAAATTATAGTTTCAAACATCTTCTTTTTCAAAAAAAATTGTAAAAATTCCTTACACGGCTCCAAGCAACATAATTAAAAGAATAATTACTAATACAACAAGGAAATGAGACTGTCACTAAGTATTTAAATCCTTAAAATAAAATCTGATATCTAAACTAATATAATTCTAACTTTTGTTGTTTCAAGAAATAAAACTTAGACCGACATGCTCCCAAAATCCATTAATTAAGACAAGTCTAATGTCAAATTATTTATTTTTTGCTCGTGTATTTCATCAAAGTTGCAACTATAATCCTAAAGAAATTAATCAGCCGACAAGAAAATATATATATACATATATAACCCATTCAATCATAATTTGATAACACTTTTATACCATTAACACTCTACTAAATAATATTGTTATAAAAAAAATTAACACAAAAGTATATATAAATATATAGGTCAATTTGATCTCAACTTTTAATATGCTCAACCTTTAAATCCTAGAACGTATATATATAAACACCAAATCACCAAAGTTATAGTACCAAATCCCATTACACATCTTATATAATAATTAAATAGAATACAACTAGTAACTAATATTAAAAACGTTCTGCAACTAATATTAAAGATAATTATTGAAACCTTAGAATCTCAAAATGCCAAAAAGGAAGTATTCTAGATAGTAACAGTAATTAGATGCAATTATCTTACCTTATAAATACACTAGATTAGGCAAAGTATAATATCACTGTTTCAACTTCCTTTACTGCAATAGCTAATAAAACTTAGGTCTATATAGGTGTGTAATTGTAAAAACTCAGTTTTAAGAGGGGTATTTTGGTCTTTTGACCAGTTTTTTTTTATAAAAAATATATATATATATATATATTTTTTTTTTTCCTCTCTCTCTCCCTACGTGCCCCTTTCCCCCCGATTCCCTTACTCCCTTCTTCTTCTTTCCTTCTTCTTCTTTTTCTTCTTCTTCTT
>JXTC01000320.1:0-27379 GCA_002914845.1 Trema orientale | reverse complement strand
TCATCCAAAACATCTTTTTCTGCTTGCTCAGCATCTAATGCCCTGTCTGCAATTTGAGCAAATGGTACTCCTCGAATTCCACCTGATTTCAAATCCCTAACAATAATCTTCCTCAGACCTTGCATAAATTGATCGACCTTAAGCTCATTAGTGGCAACTATGTGAGGTGCATATCGTGATAATTCATCAAACTTCTGGATATATTCGGTAGCAGACATCTCTTCCTGTTTCAGATTCGCAAACTCTACCCTTCTGCTAGCTCTCATAGCGTCTGTAAAATACTTCCCATAAAACAACTCCCTAAACCTCTCCCAAGTCATAGTAGTAACATCGTGAATAGTGCTTATAGTATCCCACCAGTATTCAGCATGATGTCTCAGCATAAAACTAGCACAAGGAACTTTATCTACATTAGGAACCTTAGCATAAGCCAGCATACACTCAGTGGTTCTAATCCATTGCTCTGCCTGAATTGGATCAACCCTGCCATCAAAGGTTGGAGGCTAGAATTTTCTAAATCTCTCTCCAGCACTCTCACTAGTATCCTGTCTCTGCTGGGGTGGCTGTAGTGGAGGTTAGGTTGATGTTCTTGTATCATACGTTGCTCTAAAATATTTTGTATTAAAGAAGCCAACTGTTCAACTGGATTAATACTCTACGAAGAAGTTGCACCCCTATCAATATTATCTTGACCCCGAGTAGTCACCATACTGATATCCTGACACCCAGTATCTATAGTTCCAATTATAGCCAATAATAATCATCACCAGAATATGAATGCAAATGATATAAAATAAATAAATAAAATTTATAACAGGTATCAAAATGCATATCAAGCACTTACATAGGAATGAGGCTTCCTTTTCTTCCCGACATGTGTTTATAAACGGTCTTCAGAATCATTTTAAAACATAAGCTCTAATACCAACTGTTACATCATCCGATTCCACACACATACGTAATGATATTTGTAAAAATATTTAGTGAGATCAGGAGACGCTACTCGACTTAGAACTGATAAAATAGTGAAAATTCAAAAAAAAAAAATTTAACTTTCTGGGAGAAAAAGGGAAATTCCACTCACTCATAATTATACATAGTCTGATGTATACATATATACATACTCATCAAGTGGAACTCTCAGGAAATATACATAATGTAAATACACTCAAAACAGATACAAAATTCTCAGTCAGAAAACCACAGCGTCAAAATGCTCATATATACAAGCTGTGGTCAGAAAGTTGGTACTCCTCCTCTAAACTCAAATATCATCGGTACCCTCTGCAATGTAAGAATTTTTGTGAGTATAAAACTCAGTAAGTAACGTATGCAGGTGCAGAGTGCACATGACAAAGAACAGATAATCATATGATTGAGATCCCTGTGTATATTGCATTGCTTGACAATACCGTGAATCGCATACTGAGCCACTCAGAGAACATATAACATATCATGAGCTATATGAAGGTCTTGAGCCCAAGAAAATCCCCTCTGTGTACAGCAGAGGTCTACCCCATACTGCTGTCAGAGTGTTCCTGAAGGAACCATATTGTCCCCGAAGGAACCAAAGTATCCCTGAAGGAACCATATCACATATTTGGGTGCTGGCCCGCCACACCCTATTCACCAATACTCGTCAGGCAATATAAATATACCACGTGTTCATATCTCATGTAAAGCATAATGACAAATACGTATCTACACATATACACAAATTCCATATTCATAAATTCCATATTTATAGATTCAACGGATTCACAGAAACAGAGAATTTCTTACATTGCAGGTGTGACGTTACTTATCCCAATTCTGAGCTTTTATGCGTTTTCCGGTGAAATGCTCTTCGCTCAAGATACAGCTGACATGTGCCTAATTTAATGACAAGGACATACTCTTTATAATTATCATGCAAGTGATATTACGAAAATTATAGTTTCAAACATCTTCTTTTTCAAAAAAAATTGTAAAAATTCCTTACACAGCTCCAAGCAACATAATTAAAAGAATAATTACTAATACAACAAGGAAATGAGACTGTCACTAAGTACTTAAATCCTTAAAATAAAATCTGATATCTAAACTAATATAATTCCAACTTTTGTTGTTTTAAGAAATAAAACTTAGACCGACATGCTCCCAAAATCTATTAATTAAGACAAGTCTAATGTAAAATTATTTATTTTTTGCTCGTGTATTTCATTAAAGTTGCAACTATAATCCTAAAGAAATCAATCAGCCGACAAGAAAATATATATATACATATATAACCCATTCAATCATAATTTGATAATACTTTTATACCATTAATACTATACTGAATAATATTGTTATAAAAAAAATTAACACAAAAGTATATATAAATATACAGGTCAATTTGATCTCAACCTTTAATATGCTCAACCTTTAAATCCTAGAAGGTATATACATAAACACCAAATCACCAACGTTATAGGCAAATCCCACTACACATCTTATATAATAATTAAATGGAATACAACTAGTAACTAATATTAAAAACATTCTGCAACTAATATTAAAGACAATTATTGAAACCTTAGAATCTCGAAATGCCAAAAAGGAAGTATTCTAGATAGTAACAATAATTAGATGCAATTATCTTACCTTATAAATACACTAGATTAGGCAAAGTATAATATCACTGTTTTCAACTTCCTTTACTGCAGTAGCTAATAAAAGTTAGGTCTATATAGGTGTGTAATGGCTTCCACGTGAATACAAAGGGGAAGAAATAATGATAGGGAAAAAGGTTTAGTTAGCGGTGCAGTAGAAGAAATCCTACTAAAGTAATAGATGCTTAAGAAGAAACTCATCAAATTGCCGACTTTACAATGTCGGTCATCTAATACAAACTAATAATAATACTAATAAAATAATAACTCAAATAGAATATTATAAAAATTTATGTGCCCCACTAGCAATAGTAATAATAATAATAATCGTAATAATATAACTAAGCAAACTACTACTTTTATAGATTTTATTTATTCATTTTTTTAGGTAACCCTTAATAGATACTATAACTAGAAAACCAATTAAATAGAGTAGAAAGATAACTTAAAATTAACAAAACATAAGTATTTTCTAATAAAAATAAATTGAATAATCATATAAAAGTAGTAACTTGGTACATGTCAACTCATTCTAGAGCGTATCTTGAACATTTCACTGCAAAAATTACTTCAGAGTAATGATAATAAAAATAACCAATTTTCTAAAACGGATACTCAAAATAGATGCAGATATTATATTAGTGTAAAAAGAATATTATGCATCATGTTATTATTGGCCATTTACGTTATATGAGGAATTGGGCGTCGTTTTAGAAATTAGAATATCACAGAATCTCCTCTGTGTACAGTAGAGGTCCATCCCATACCGCTGTCAGAGTATCCCCGAAGGAACCATAGTATCTCCGAAAGGACTAGAATATTCCCGAAGGAACCGAAGTGTCCCCGAAGGAACCATATCACATATTTGAGCACTGGCCCACCACACCCAATTCACCAATACTCATCAGGTAATAGAAATATACCATGTATTTATGTCTCATGCAAAGCTGAATGACACTTATACATACATATTCACATATTCCATATCCACAAATTCCATAGATTCACAGAATAAAGAATTTCTTACATTGCAGGTGTGACGTTACTTACTTAGTTTTCGAGCTCTATCTGTTTTCTTATGAAATACCCGCTGCTCTAAGTACAGTTGACGTGATCTTTTTTGTCTTGATAAAATTAATAGTAGAATAATCTCTAAGTTATTCTCAATAACAGTGATATAACATGGGAGGGAGAAGTAGTCGGTGGACTTATGGAGCATATATGCTTTAATTTTATGTGTAGAGATTGTATAAGTAGATATGATAATAACCGACTTAATTATGAGATAGATATTCAAATATTTATATATAAAAGATATTTTAAACTAATAAAATAACAATAAAAATCAAAATTACAATCAGATCAATGAGACAAAATTATGTCCACTTCAATATATAGGCTTAAGTAACAAGAATAAGAATTATGTGAGAGATGTAACTAGTCAATTTCTTTAATCAAATATTGTAATCCAAAATCACCTAAACTATGGAAAAAATAATAATAATAAAATAATACTAAGCAGTAGCAAAATGCAAATATATAATACTCTGAATTTATTTTATTTTATTTTTATTTCTTTTTTTTATGTCAACTTGTACCCAAGAGAAATTCCGAAGCATTCCACTGTAAAATTTCTTAGAAAATAAAGATTAGTAATCTTAATGAATTAGTACCAAAACTTGAAATGATAAGTGCACATGACACAAATATTAAAAAAAAAACTTAAATTTATATGAACATTTAACAATACTGTAAAGAAAACAATGTTATGCTTTCCCTTATTATTATTATTAGCCCTTTAAGCTATGTGAGGAATTGGATATCATTTGGAAATTCGAGGTATCAGAATAATGGTTTATTTACTTAGTGCTCTATTATACCTAATTAATTGATAATTATCTTTAATTTTTAACTAAAAATTAGCTCGTGAGTCACTGTTTAATATCTCACCTTTAGAAATATTTTGATGGAAAATGTCTAAATATATTGTTGAAATGAGTATCGGTCCCTAAGCCAAAGAGTTTCACTTTTCTCAGAGAAAATATACATCATCAAGAGAGATTTTACAAGGCTTAGAAATACTCTGTGACACAATAAACGCCAGAAAACAGAGCATCAATGGCCAGAGGTAACACGTTTAATCTTTGAGTTTATTTCCGCATTTGATCTTATATGCTATTTATTTATTTTCTTGCATAGATAGATCATATTATATCTAATAATATATACACATAAATTCTTAACAAAGGCCATTAGAAATCGTAGAAAAACCTCAATACAACCTATAAAAATAGAAGAAAATGATTAAAAGAAAGATTGAAAATTGTGTTTAAGAGTTGAGTCTCCTTGTTTCAAAATCTAAACTTCAGTCGACATTATTTTTTGCAGAACAAAAAACATAAAAAATCAATTTTTGTTGCCATTAAACCTAACATTTGGTTATCCACAATAATAAATTCGATGAAAAATTTTATCTCATCCAACACACTGTGATTTAATTGAACCTAGGAGAGTAAAAAAATTTCTTCCAAACTTGAATTAGGAGATGAAGCTATAGTATGTAAAAACCAACCCAGTTACGAGTTTTCCCCAAGTTGGGTTCACACCGAAGACGAAGACAATGGGAGTTACCGTAATTCTAAACTTCTTTTTTTTTTTTCTTTTAATGACCACCAATACCCTTAGGTCAATGGTCATGTTAGCTGCTTGTGAAATATAAGTGGCAAAATCAAACACCAAATAATGGAAAGGACTAACATATTACGAAATTACCAAGAAAAAAAAAAAAAAAAAAAAGAGAAAAACAGGTCTTAAGTGATACATCCCGCAAAGAATGGGATGTGATATTAACTCGTATACTTATTTTTTTTTTTTATTTAAAAAAAGTGGGGCTTAACTAATGACCACCACTTACTATAAATTAAAGGAAAATGACACACACACACTACCAAGGTTTGAACCCCTGACCCCCCCAAACACACACACACAACCCTCAAACCTTGGACCAACTGAGCTAGCCCCAGTTGGCAACTCGTATACTTATTATATGCAAGTAACACAACTAATTAATCATTTTGGAAAAATATCACTTAGGATCTCCATTCTTTCTCAGATGTTTCACTTACATCCCCATTTTTTTTTAGCGTTTAAATTCTCAGCCTAAACATTTTGTAACTATTAAGTCGTTCTTTAACAATTTTGACAAATAAAAGCTGTTAAGTGTCACGTGCTCTTCATGTGCTTCCTATGGTTCATACAATAGGGTATTTGGTAGAGGTTCCAAAAGCTAGGCGTATTAGCCACATATCCTTGGAGGAGAGGTAGGGTCATGGGTGTCTGTACAACATCAGGAAAACAACCCCAAAGATAATTCTCCATAGTACAGAGCTTTGAAAATCTTCATCTACTGAGATTTTGGATTGTGATGGAGTAAGCCAAATGGTCAGGTTGATCTTAGATATATATTTGTTAGAAACGTAATTAGGCTAATTGACTCATTTTGGGATTTCGGGACGATATGATCAATTGAATTGATCAACGACCAATCTATTGGCCTCCTTCACTATCAGATCCTTAAAAAAGTGCAAATATTTCATCCGATCTTTTTTAATTCTAGTTGGGTCAGTTTCCGTAATATTTTTATTTATATTTTCTTTAAATTAATTTTTATTTTGGCTTCTTTCTGATATTTTTCATTTGCTTTTTCCTTTCTGAGTTATGTTAGGTTTCAATTTCATTTATTTTATAGAATTGGAGGTTGATTTGTGTTATTTTATTTTTCAGTAAATTCCTGAAGAATTTACTTTGTTATTTCCTCTATTGCGTTTTTGGTTCAAGCAATTCAAGCTTCTATTATTATTATTATTGTTGTTGTTGTTGTTGTTGTTGTTCTGCAGCTTGTGTTTTAAGTTACTTTATGTATTTGTTGGTGTAAAAGAGGAGAGGAGAAAGTTGACTTTTTCCTAGGATATTAACATCAGTCATTAGCCGTGAGAGACGGTAGAGAGTGTTGGATCTCTTTGTCCAAATTCAACCTTATACCCTGCTAGATTGAGCACGTGCATAGCATGTGACATTTAATAGTCTGTTCAACAGAATTGTTGCAAAAGGACTTGATTGTTGCAAAACACTTAGGTTGAGAAGTTAAAAGCAGCTGGGAAAAAAAAAAAAAAAAAACACAAGAATAAAGATCTAAGTTATATATTGAGAAAAGAATGAGGACCTCGAGTGATATTTTCCAATCATTTATAACAACCATGTATGACAGATGCATTCATTTCAGTTGAAAAAGTGATGTAACAGATTTTACGTTAGTTTTAAACTGGCATGTATGATTTTTTACGTTAGTGATAACTGACATGAAAAGTGATAAAAGTTTTTAAAAAAATTTCATAATCATGGCTAAATTTGGCCACCTCTCACTGCGACTCGATCTAGCTGCAATTACAATTGCGATCATTTGACCAATCATCTATCCTCACACTATTTGAAAGTATAACTTGAAAAATTCATGAAAGATAGAGGTGAAAAAGAGCGAAAAACAAATAAGAAGAGGAAGAGGATTGGGGGGGGGGGGGAAAGAAAAGAAAATTTGTTAAAAAAAAAATGAGAAAGAAGAGAGAAGAAGAAGAAAAAGAATAAGAAGATAAGGAAATATATTACATAAATGCAAACGATGAACAAAGAAAGAGAGAATGAGGGGGAAAAAAAGATAGAGAAAAAAGAAATGAGTTTAAAAATATATTATAAGCAGAATAAATAAATAAAAAAAGAGAGAAAATTCAAAAATTTTGGAAGAGAGAGAGAGAGAGAGAGAGAGAGAGAGAGAGAATTCAATTTTTAAACAAAATTTGTACTCTGCACACTTATTTTATCGAGTGTACATAACAAGCAACGTGAATTTGGTGATGAAAAAAATGTAAAATGTAGTGTTGTTCCTCAATCCATGCAAACTCACCATCATTGGCTACAAACCACTTGTTTAAATACTGAGCCACCTTATTATAAGATCTAGGAACATACAAAACAATGTTGCAAGGTATCATAAGCACCGAAAATTTGTTGTATAAATTTTAATAACTTGCAAGTGCATGAATCTATTGAAGTATAGATTGTAAGCAAGGAAGTCAAACCCACAGAGACTGCTAAAATATAGAAAATTTAATCTAACTTAAGTAACTTCTAATTCTAACCTAATCAAAAAGAGAATTGAAAAATAAAAGATGTGTAGAAAATAATGAAAAGTAAACAAGTAAATTAAAATAAAATGAGCAATTGACAAACTAAAATCAAGGGATTAAATTATCAAGATTTAAGAATCCACCATTATTTAACTTAGGAATTATCTTTTATTAATTAATTCTCATAATCAGAGTGACAACTCGAAATCGATCTATTTCATCTCATGGATATAATAATTAAGCAAAAATTAAATAAATCATGTGTATATTCGTTTTTGCTTTGTGTGTAGTGTGTGTCTAAGCATTCTCTGTATCAAACGTTAAGATCACAATGAATCTAAGAAACAACAATAATCTATGAAGAGCCAAACCAAGATTAATTAAATAAATATCTAACTATCAAGAATACAAAATATTAATGATGAAAGAAAACTCTATTTAATCATCTTAAGAAGTAAGAACAATATTCATTAAAGTACACGTAAGAGAATTAAACTAATAGAAGATAAAACTTTGTCAAATAGGGTTTCATTCTCAACCTCAGTATAGGAAAATTAAAAAGACATAACTGAAAAATTAAGAACAACAAAAATTATAAAATCAGTCATAAGGAGTGTTGTGCAATCTTAAATCCATGTCATCAGTCAACACCACAAAAGGAAAGTCAATGATTGTGAAGTGAATGTGTCAGATCGCATGGGTGTCTTTCGATCAAAGTGTGATCTACTCTGAATAGATAAATATGCGATCAACAGAGGAAAAAAAAAAAAACCAGATCAAGCTTCTCCAAATGCATAATCTGTGAAGAAAGGGAAACAAGCTTCTGAGTAGAGATTAAGCAATCCATTTATTAATTATTACCCAATTCTGTGTTGTTACCCAAAATTATATCTTCTGATTATGTACTTTTCCATTTTCACAATTGGGAAATATTAAGCCACCCTCACCTATATAAAGAGGGCTCAGTCTCATTATTTTTCATCTCACAATCACTTTACTATACACTCTCTCTGCAATTCTTTTCGAGAAAATCTTCATAAGACTAAGAAGGAAGGAGGAAAAAATACGACTATAACAACCAACAGTAATAATAACAAGAAGTCAAAAAAGAGAAAGAACGAGCAAACAACTAAAAAGTTGCCCAAGCCAAAGAAGCAGGAGATTCCGAGGGCTTCCCTGCGATTCAACAATTACACCGAGCTGAGGTGCACCCATAAGTCATATTTATACGGTCATTAATCAGCAGGAGCAGTATCATCAGCCGGAATCGATAAAACGTTATAAAACAAAATGTGATCCTAATAAGTTTTGCCGATATCATAATGATATTGGGTACCATACTAATAACTGTTATACTCTGAAAGATAAAATTGAGAGGTTGATCAAAGAAGGGCAGTTGCAGCAGTATACGAGACAGAATGATGGAGTAGGAGAAGAAAACCAATAGTGACCTCTGGAAGTTCAGCATGAAGTACAAACTATCTTCAGAGACCTGGATGTTGGTAGAGATTCAAAGAGAGCACAGGACAAATATGCACGAGAAGCTTGGCAGAAACCATTGACTAATGTGATGCACCTCGAGCAGCGTCCGCAGAAGCTTCAACGAGTACCAAATATGGACATCACCTTTACAGAGCAAGATGCAAGGGAGGTCTATTACCCACATAATAATGCACTCGTTATAAAAATCAATTGTGGAAGTATACAATTATGGCGAGTATTAGTCGACAATGGGAGTGCTATCGATATTTTATACTTTGATACCTTCAAAAAGATGGGATTGTGTAATAGCGATCTAAATCCCACTAATACTTTGCTCTATAGATTTATAGGTGATGGCATAATGCCAAAGGGCATGATTGAGTTGATGGTGAATGTTGGGACTTATCCTTGAGTTTCAACGATAATGACTCAATTTTTGGTGGTAGATTACCCTTTAACATTCAATGCCGTGTTAGGAAGACCAACTTTGAGGGAACTGTGAGCTGTTACTTCGATTTATTATCTTGCCATAAAGTTCTCAACTCAACATGGGGTAGACGAAGTGTGAGGCAACTAATATGATGTACGGTCCTGTTATAACAATTCTCTAAAGCTCGCTACGAGAGAGATAACACCTCGAACAATGATGGTCCAGCTACAGAAAGAACCGTTAGGTGAAACGTCAATTGAAGACCTCGACACACGAGAGATCGATGGAGAGGTCAAAACTGGACCAATTGAAGTTCTAGAAGATTTTCCAATCGATGAGTCTTCGAAAGTATTAAAAATCGGAGTAAAACTTCAAGAACTGGTACGAACTGAATTGGTCGCATTCTTAAAAACGAATTTAGATGTCTTCGCATGGCAATATTCAGATATGGTAAGGATTGATCTGAATGTTATTTGCCATCGCTTTAACATAGATACAACGAAGAAGCCTATACGGCAGAAAAGAAGAGCGATGGATCCAGAACGCTACGTCGCACTGAAAGAGGAGATCGGGAAGCTGCTTAAGATCAGATTCATTAGGGAATCTTTTTACCCGAACTGGCTTGCAAATTCGGTTTTGGTGAAGAAACCCAATGGAAAGTGGAAAACCTACATCGATTTCACCTATCCTGACAAAGCATGCCCAAAAGACAGTTTTCCACTTTCAAGAATCAATCAGCTCGTAGATGCGATGTCCAGACACGAACTGCTGAGCTAGATGAGGAGCATACCTCATTCATCACTGATCGAAGATTATATTGCTACAAGAAGATGTTATTCGGACTCATCAATGCTAGAGCAACTTATCAACGTCTAGTCAATATGATGTTTACAAAATAAATTGGCAAGACAATGGAGGTGTACACTGATGACTTGTTGGTGAAGTCGAAGAAAGCTAAAGATCATATCGAGCACCTTGATGAGATATTCAAAATTCTTCGAAAGTATCAGATGAAGCTAAACCCCCAGAAATGTGCATTTAGAGTAAGATCTGGGAAGTTTCTAGGATTCATGATTAATCAGCGAGGTATCGAAGCTAACCCTCAAAAAGTCTAAGCACTAATTGACATGCAATCACCTCACAAACCGAAAGAAGTGCAGATTCTCCGCACTGAGCCAATTTGTATCAAGATCAACTAATAAATACCAACCATTCTTTGAGAAAGCTCCGAAGAAATTCGAGTGGACTGAGAAGTGCGAGCAGGCATTCCAAGAGTTGAAGAAACACTTGGGTTCTCCTCCACTTTTGTCGAGGCCAAAACTTGGAGAGAAGCTGTATTTATACCTCACTGTTTCCAAGTATACGACGAGTGCAACTCTTATTCAAGAAGAAGAAAATATGCAGTGACTTGTATAGTACGTAAGCAAAAGATTGCTTGATGCTAAAACAAGATATCTGGAGATAGAGAAATTGGCATTAGCATTTAACATCGCATCTCGAAAGCTTTGACCATATTTTCACACCCATTCCATCGAGATTTTCACAAATTTTCTACTAAAGTAGGTTTTGTAGAAGCCTGAAGTGTCAGGACGATTACTCAAGTGAGCAGTCGAATTAAGCCAATTTGATATCAATTTTCGACCTCATATTGTGGTTAGGAGTCAAGCTGCAGAGTTCACTTACAATGTCGATCTTCTCACAAAAGTAATTGAGAAACCTACAATAGATTTAACTAAATTATTTAAACTCTATATTGACGGATCGTCAAACGAGAATGGAGTTGGTGCAGGTTTGAGGTTAATTAGTCTAGAGGGGCATAATATCCATTATGCACTTTGCTTTGGATTTTAGACATCTAATAATGAAGCAGAATATAATGTGCTGATAGCTGGACTCAAACTCGTACAAAAAATAAAGGTTGAGATGATCGAAGTGTTCAATGATTCCTAGTTAGTTACTTATCAAGTGATTGGGGATTACCAGGCCAGAGGGAGAAAAATGTTGGCCTATCTATAAGAGGTGCAGAGACCCTTTTTGATGTATACTGCTTATAGCATTCAGCTTCTCCCTCACACTAAAAATACTCAGGCAAACGCTCTAGCCAAACTAGCCTCAACGAAGGATGCAGAATTGTTAAAGATGGTTCCTATCGAATTCATAGCAAAACCAAGTATCGAAACAGAGCCTCAAGTAAACATGCCAATCGACCAGAAGCCTTCATAGATAGATCCTATAATGAAGTATCTACAAAATGGTGACCGTCCTGAGAATAAAGACGATGCAAAGCGACTTCGAATGAAGTCAGCTTGCTACATCATCTATGACGGGAAGCTCTATCGGAGAAGTTTTAGCTCACCATTATTGTTATGTGTTGATGAAGAAAGCGCATTTTATATTATGAGGGAGATTCATGAAGGGATATGCAAAAATCATTCTTGGAGGCAGGCACTTGCAAACAAAGCTCTCAGACAAGGATATTTCTGGCCTACAATAAAGAAGGATGCTATGGAATTTGCCCGAAAATGCGACAAATATCAGAGATTTCCAACCATTCCTAGATTGCCTCCTGTTCCACATACTTCGATGACTAGTCCATGGCCATTCGCAGTATGGGAAATTGATATTATTGGAATGCTTTCACTGGCATGAGGTGGATTGAAGTATGCTGTAGTCACAGTTGATTATTTCAATAAGTGCACAAAAACTGAAGCCTTAAGTACTATTTCTGCAAAAAAGATGACAGATTTTGTTTACAAGTCTATCATCTGCTGGTATGGTGTACCGCGCACAATAGTTTCTGATAATGGAAAATAATTCGACTGCGATAAGTTTCGCAACTTTTGCGATAACCTCAGTATTAAGAAAAGCTTCTCAGCTATTGTTCATCCACAAGCCAATGGTCAAGTCGAAACTATAAACAAGATACTGAAACAGAATTTGAAGACGAATCTAGAAGAACATAAGGGAGCTTGGCCAGAGATACTTCCTGAAATACTATGGGTTTGTCGCACCATTCAATGTAATACCACTGGAGAGAGTCCATTCTCTCTGGCCTATGAATATAAAGCAATGGTCCTAGTTGAAATTGGTGCGAGCTCCTTATGGCAATCTACTTATGAGCAAGATCAGAATAATATACTGATAAGAATTGAGCTTGACCTTCTGGAAGAAAGATGCGAGCAGTCTCAACTATAAGTCGCATCATATTAATAGCGTGGGGCTCGCTATTACAATTCTAAAGTAAAAAATAGACAATTTTAAATTGGTGATCTTGTTCTTCGAAAAGTTCTCCCTAATACTAGAGAGCATGGCGCTGGTGTATTTGAACTCTCTTGGGAATGACCATATATTATTGACGCCATCATTCGACCTCGGACGTACAAATTAGCTCACACTGGAGGGCAAAAGATCGAGCATACTTGGAATGCAAAACAGCTTCGTCGATATTATCAATAAAAATCTTCATGTATTTTCATATGTCTTCAATAGTCTGGGGAGAAAATCTTGTTATTCGTCATTCGAAATTATCAATAAAGGCATTATTTATTCAATTTACTATCTTTGTACGTGTTACTTCTTTCAATTGGTTCATCTTTTATAGTTTTATGGCCATCTTTGGACACCATAAAACTCAGGGGTAGTGGGATCAGATTAAGCAATCTCCTACTCACTGCCTAAGGAACTATGTAAACGTTCATTTAGAGGAGTTGAAATTTTGAATTTTTTGAATTGACGAATTTTTAAAATTTCTAAAAATCTTAGTATTTTCTTCTCGCTTCATACCTTAACATGTTGTATTACACGATATCCATCCTCGAACAAACAAGTGACTAAGCAAAACGTCCATAGTTCGACGTGTTATATTACTATTCATTCTATTTGAACATGGAACTTTTAGAAAACAAATATTGGGTTCGCATCACTCACACTCGTTATTTTTCATAAGTGACCTAACCTATCCTAGTACTTAAAATCCGTTTTAAGCTAATTGGATTAGAATTGTAATAGCGAACTGATCAATCACTTCAGTGATTTACTACCTGGTTAAATTATGCCTTTATATATTATTATGCAATGTGTTCTCATTCTAACACGATTTTGCAAGAGTAAAATTTGATAAAAAGAAAATTTCATAAATATAAGCCCGCACCAGTGTGCGAGTAAAATATTACAAAATAAATAGGACGAGCCTGCATTTGTCTGGTACTTTACAAATTTATTTTAAAAAAAAATACAAGTACGGTTCATTCTGCAGGTGCACCTCCATCATTTGCAGCTTCTTCCGCAGCCTTGTTCATCTTCCAGCTCTCAACAAGTTCGACAATATCCTCACAAGGAAATGAGAAATCGAACTCTGGATGCTCGCAGAAGATGTTGTATACGATAGTAGATGTAGCAATGTCATTGGCCTTGTCTTCGAGCTCTTTGCCGTCAGTGGCCTTGAAGTCTTCGACAGTCTTGTGACCAACCTCTTTGAGAGCATCTGGATGTTAAGAGATGGTCTTCTAGAGCTCCTTCACCCGCTACTCGAGCTACTGCTTCTCCAGCTTTTCCCTGGCCAATGCCTCTTGCAGCTGTTTCTTTTCAGACTCAAAGTTGTTCTTTTCTTTTTCACGAGTCTTCTTTAGTTCCTCGCATGTTTGGTAAGTTCTTCGACTTTTCCCTTTTCTCCATGCATTCGAGGACAAGGTCGTACATCAAAACAATAGCTGCAACAGTTTGAAATAAAAGACATTAGTAATAAAAAAAAAATTCGCATGAACAGCAAGAGGGTAACTCGGGACTTACATTAGCCAGCATTCTCATATTAGCATGGAATGCAACTTTCGGCGGCCTCTTCTTTATCTTCTCCCAGCCTTCTTCTGATATGAAGCGATCTACAAATGCAACGCTGAGGCCAGCTTTCTCAGGAATCTGGCGAAGAAGTACGAGCAGATCAAGGTCCTTATCGGACTAGTTTGAAGGCGTTCTAGAAGAAGATACCGGCTGTTTGCTCGTAGCTCAGGCTGGCTCGCTGTTTTTGTTGATGTTGGGGGTGAAGGCGAGCTTGATGGGGCATCATCGAAGGTGACTTCCCATTTTTTGGAAGTGTCGACCTTCTTTTTTCCTTTTGAAGTCAGATGGGTGTTCTCTGGGGTTTTCAAGTTTGGAGAACCCAGAGTGGACGGTAGAGCTCACAGTCCATTACCGATTGTAATCATATCTGTAGAATAAGGTTACAGTTAAGATGTGAGGATTATAATACGACACACATAAATATATACTAAAAGAAATATGACCTTCTGAGGATTGCGGCTAAGATGAAACTAATGGGGATGATGGTTATTAGGTAGTAGAAGAGGCAGGTGCTTTTCATCTATTGGATTTGGAAGAAGAAGTAGTCACACTCTTGCGTTTCTTCGAGCTAGAAGGTTTATGAGGGTAATTTGCAGCAGCAGGAAGAGTAGCACCCTTCGAAATAAGCCCGCAAGCAATTAAATTCTTGGTTGTCCTAAGTCTCTTCCAGTCAAACTCTTCGATTGCGAGGTCATTTATTTTGTACACCCTGGGAAGCTGTTCTTTGCTAAGTCTTGGATGCTCCTTATTTGTTGCCAAGAAAATGATATGAAGTCAGATAAAATACATATGCAATAAAAAGCAAGCTATAGCTAAAAGTTACTTACTAGGATTTTGAAAGAAGCCATTATCTGTGTATTCAAAATGGAAAAATGGATTTTTCTATTTTCCCATGTTATTGCAGACCCCGTGAATAGTTTTGATCACCTGATTCGACCATTTGCTCACATACAAGAAGCTGAAGTCAGAGGGGTTCGACTTCACTTGATAAAACCAAGCGAACTCTTCTGGAGTTGGGGTTCCTAGACCTAGTTTATGATATAATATATACAAACCTACCATGTATGGCTATAAAGGGGAGTGGACGCTGCATTAAAGAATTGCATCTGAAAAAGAAGTAATTCCATGAGGAGGGGTGCGTGGCCGGTTGAACTCCATGGGAAGGCGAAAAGGCACGTCGGTCTTGTAATCTTGTACTATCTTCTCCAGTTTACTTATCGTGCAGCTCGTCTTCACGTTGGCACACGACCATTCTCCTTGCACGTAGTTGTAACCTCTCACGAATTCAGGTGCGTCCCTGATGTGTTGAGGCCATTTGTCTTGAAGGAGGTCACCTATGCAAGGACTACTCTACCCAGCTCCGGTTACTTCTATTTCGGCCTCTTATTCTATGTAGCCCTCGAGGTCTATTGAACTAATACTTGCCTCAGAGAATGATAACTCTCCCAAGAACGTATTCCCTTCCCTAATCTTCTCACTACTAGACATCTGAAAAAAGAAAACGTGGGACGTATTTAATCCTATACGAGCATTAGTCTACAGGTAAATCCATTTGATTTATGAAACTAACCTAAGTGCGACCTAGAAATAGGCATATTTGTTTGTCTATTGTTGTAGGTATACTCGCTATGTGCGAGCAATTTGGGGTTAGAAACCCTAAAATTATGCCAACGTCTAGCTATTCGTCTATCTCAGATCTGGTCGAATTCTTCTAATGAACCTATGGACACAGATCTTCAATAATTCGTCTTTCAATTCATCAAAACTGCACTTATTGTCTAGTCTATTTGGAATCTAGTCAGAATCTAAGCTGAATCTTTAAATAAGTCAAGAAATTTCTAGGTTTATCATTTGAATCCATCTTTATCAGTTCACCGGATTCTTCTATAGTTCTATAGACAGTTCGAATGGGTGAGAAATTCTATGAAGATAAATCCACAGTTCTTAAAAAAAAAAAAAAAAAAAAAAGGGTCCAATCAAGCTATGTTCTCTGTAACCTATTTGAGTTCATATTTGAGATATCAGAATATATTCTGAGTTTTTTATGGAACAAAAACAGAAATGAAGAAATGAGAAGAAAGAGGGTACCAAACTTTTCAGAATTCTGAACGGTAAAGAGAGGGTTTTTTATCTGAACCTTACTGGAGAAGAACGGTCAGGATCGTCGGTGACAGGGAAGAAGGCTCTTGAATAATCGTCGGGAATGATTTAGGCTTGAAAGTTTCTGAAGTTTGGAAGTCGAGGGTTTTCTGAGTGAAAATGAAATAAGAAGAAGGAAGTGAATTCTTTATATTTGAGGTGCACATCGGGTCGGGTTTCGGATTTTCTGTTATTCGGATTCGGGTAAACTAATATATATAACCATAACTGTATTCAATTTTCGGGTATTTAGGTTCGGGTATGTAGAATCATGTAACCGTAACCGAACCAAAGATCTTCAGTTTTCGGGTTTGCCTCGGGTTGGGTTGGGTAAGCTTCAGATCAAGTCGGGTAAGCTTCAGTGTCATTATGTACATTCCATATTTAGGTCTTTTCGGTGTTAAAAAAAATTTGGTCCATTTTTCTTACAAAAATCAGATCTATGCCAAGCTTTTTGGAAGTTATTTGGGCATTTTCTCAAAACTTATTTTCAAACACATTCTTTTTATTTTAACCTTTTACAAAGTATAAACTATAAAAGCTTTTATATATATATATATATTCTTGTAGTCATATAATAAACATAGAAACATAAAAGTCCATAAAAATTGAAAAACATAGAATTTAGAACTATAAAATTCCATACAAACTGAAAAACATAGAACCATAAAAGGTCCATAATCCAATCCATAGTCCATAGTCCATAGTCTATAGTAACATTTAAGAAACACAAATAAATTAAATTAAGGAAAATTACATATCTCAAAATTCCCCGATGTCTCAAACACTCACATAATCACAGTTCACACAAATAGAAGAGCATCTTGGTTTCCAATATTCGATGAGGTATTGGGCGTAGGAGTAGTAGATATTTCTAAAATCATAAAATAAAGTATTAATTAAAGTACAACTATACAACCATAATATGTTAGTGATATATATTAAGAAACACAAACAAATAAAATTAGTGAAAATTACCTATCTCAAGATTCTCTGATGTCTCAAATACTTCTGACTCATCTATATAGTTCTTCACAATAATAGGTTGATGTATTTCACTCAACCAATTTTTCAGACAAATTAAGGCCTCTACCGTTTTAGGACTCAAAGAGCTCCTAAAAGGATCAATGATGCGTCCACCGATTGAAAATGCAACCTCAGAAGAAACGGTGGTCACTGGAACTGCAAACACATCATGAGCAATGAGAGCTAAGACCGGTAACTTGTATTCATTATTCGCCCGCCATTTCAACACATCATAAGTGGCACCCTCAATCACATCTTCAGCAGCTTCAGAAATATACCTATCAACCCCATTCTTTGTCTTCCCTCCATTTAATTCACGCCGTTGTTGCACAAATGAAGAATGCAACCGACTACTTTGCCCATCAAGTCTCCCACCCATGCTTGTAGATCCACTATGTTAGGATTGTTGCACCGTAACTTGTGAATTAGAAGATATTACCCTGAAGAACATTTCATTGTAGGAATCAAACAACCAGCGTAATGTGATCTCAACTTTTTTAACCATTTCAATGCAAGTATTTGCATCATGAAAAGCTTTAAAACAATGGCCTAAATACGCAATTGAGAAATTGTACCTTCTGATTATGTACTTTCCCGTTTTCACAATTGAGAAATATTAAGCCATCCTCACCTATATAAAGGGAGCTCAATCTCATTATTTTTCATCTCACAATCACTTCACTATACACTCTCTCTGTAATTCTCTCTTTGCTCTCACCTTGAGACTTAGAAAAACTCTTGTAATTCTCCAGAAAATAGTGAAGAATAGTAGACATAGGCTCATCTTTTTTGGGGCTGAACCACTATAAAATTCGTGTCTCTTTACTTACTTTATTTTTTAATTCGTTTCATACACAAGCCATATCTCGTAATTCCCAAAATTCACTGTTGACAAAACTTCCATCAACAAGGAGGTAATACAGTCTTCTTCTAATTCTTCACTCTCAACCTCAAAGTCGCTGCACCTTTGAGCCAATCCTCTCATTCTACGGTTGACAACATTTTTCTTTTTTTTTTCTTTTTTTTTTTTTTAATCTATGACTCCTTTAAACCTATTCTAAACATTGTCCTCAATATAAAAATATGAGTGCGTAAAATCTATATAAATAAAAGATAAACATTATAATGAAAAAAAAAAAGTTGAAAGGAACACACCTGAATATCTTCTAGAACCAAATCGGATATCATGAATAATGACACCAATTTCAGACAAGGGTAAGAGTGCTTATTGATCAAATTGACGACGTTAGACGCATCAGATTGAAGAATTAGTGGTTGTAGTCCACACCTCTCGTAATTTCCAAACCTTTGCAGATAACCATTGCTTCTGCGACCTCCACCTCACAACTAAGATGATAAGAGACGCTAAAAGCTGCTATTATGTCTCCCACTTGATCTTGAACAACACACCTATTGAAAAGACTATGAAAATTTTGTTGTACTTAGTATTTTTAAAATTTGATTTTTCACAAAATTTGCAAAACGTTTTTTAATAATAAAACAACACGACGGAAAATATACCAAGAGTATGATAATTCTCATAATAATATATTAGAATCACATATCAATTTCATAGTTCTTATAGATACTAGATGAACAAGTGTATATCTCCAACCTCTTTATGATCTTCCAGACTATTTTTGTATATAGTCACACAAGAGTATCGTCTTTTAGACTATATTTGGTAGAGGAGGAAAAAAAAATGTAGGATGGAAAGAAAGTGTTTTTCCCTCATAGTTGTTTGGTATATAGAGGAAAGAAAATTAATTTAATTTAAAATGACTATTTTACCCTATGTTATTATTATTTAAAATTAAGTGTGTAAGTATAGTTTAGTCATTTAACTTACCCATACATTAACAAAAAAATTTCTTTCCTATTTTCTCTCCATTTTGTGATGGAAAAAATTTATGTAGGCTCTACTATTTATTTCCTTCCCCTTTTCTCTTCCCTTCCCTTTTTCCTCCTACCAAATAACCTAATTTTTTAATTTCCTTATACTTTTCCTTTAAACTTTTTCCATCCTCTCCCTTTTTCTTCCTATCAAAAATAGCCTTATTGCTACATAGGAAAAGCTTAAGTTAGTGATTGTAATTAATTCTTCAAAAAAATCTAAGAACATATATAATAGACAGTTCACTTATCTTTGAGAATTTCTCTCTTTAAAAAAACTAACAAAATTTCACTGTAACTTCTGTCTCTATTTTCTTAGTTGTCTAGTCTTCTATATATAAAGAAAAGGAAATAACACAAAGAAGCAAGCACCATAAGGTGCCACACGCCTATTGTCGCAGTGATTGTGGTGTGTGGCCCTCCAGTCACTGACAACACATTCCTTTTTCTAAAATGTCTGTTATGCATTTTCACCTCTTTGTAATATTTGACTATACGTAGTGGTCTTTTCTATTTTGATAATTAGTCAAATATTATATTGTCAGTTTTTCTTTGATTTATTTGTATCCAATTAATCATAATTAGAATAATTTTCTATAGCTATCCAATATGTCCACGTTCATTGATTAATAACAATAATGGGAATTATTATAATTTTTTTTGGAACTAGTATATTCTAAAGATTAATTGCTTAGTGTTCACATTTGTTAGTTTTATTTAAAAGTATTGAAACAAACCTCTCCCACTTGTAGAGCTACACGCCCAGGCCAGTAACTGGGCCAGGCATATGGCCATCTTAGCAGTCTAACTTAATTTTGTCCCATTTAACTTAAATGGGTCCAATCCAATAACATTGTAACCATTGATATAAGCTAGCCCGAGGATCTTATGGGACATGTATAGTTGGCTCCAAATAATTAACAGACTTGTCAATTATTTAGTTTCAAATCCATTCTACTAAAAGACTGAAATTGTACTCCAACTATCCGTGACTGCTTTTGGAGTAACGTCCCATACCATAATAATTCTTTACTAATTACCTATTTGTGTAATATTATAAAAACATAATCATATGTTTCTTGATTCTTATTGATTTCTCTAATAACCATTATAAAAGCTAAGACTTATAATTGAATTTGTATAGGATCCATGACCACTTGTAACCCAGAAAAAATTGATTAATTAATTGATTGTGTCATGAGAACTGCCTACATACCATTTATAAGAATCAAGCCCTGAGATAGTTCTGAATTTCATACAAAAGAATAAGAAGTTAGTAAAAATTCTGCATAGAACATGTGGAGAGAGAACATTATATATTATGTAGAATGAAGAGGAAGACTATATATTTATAGGCAAATAAGAGGTATTTTATAAATAGAAAACTCTACTAATTAAATAATTAATAATAATTATTATTGGGTAACTTGATTATAATAGGATATTTACTAGATAATGTCTGATTTGAAATATAAATATCCTGACATTCATAAATAACACTTACCCAATTTTGTTTAACATAATACTTGATAAAAACATGAATACCTCTAATAGACTTAGAAGCCATAAAATGAGTCAGGAGAATTTTTCCCTAACAATCATCAGTCAACATCTTATTATCTATATCAGAGCTGACATATTTAGGCCTAAAACTTACTATCAAGTGCAGAATTCTACCAAGAGATGTTAGTTCACTAAAATAAAATATTGTTAATGGTAATTGTATGATTTAACAAATACCTTTTTAACCAAATAACAAAGAATATTGACCTCATTTGACTTTATGCATTTATAATTCAAATAATGCCATACTTGAGAATGCATAAGCATAGCCAACTCAAGAATAAAAGTAAAGCTAATTACTGTCTATGAATTTTTTTTCTATTAGAAATCGTCTACTAAATTTTATTTATGATCCAATTCAATGAGTCCCATTATACGAACTGACTTTAGTTGAGTAAGATAAGTCAAAATTTTTCAAGTTTTACTAAATATAAATAAAGTGTTCAACCTTATTTATATTGTTGCTTATATTGTTGCGAACTATAATTGATTAATAGTAAATAATTTGTATTGATGTCTTCTGTGAATCTACATCGTAATCATAAATATATATATTTATATAATTATATGGACATTTATTCAAATAACATTATTCACATGTAAAAACTGAATAATATTTTATATTTTTAATATGAGAATATTTTTACATAAAAGTCAACCGTTTTTATAAGCATCTCGATCCCACTAATTCCGACAACACCCTAGTCCCACACGATCTCCTTCCACAATGATTGCAGCATCTGTGTTGAGCTTAAAGAAAGGAGAAGAAGGACGGGTCCAGCTTTTGGTTTGGTTGGCCAGACTTTTCAAAGTTGTAGCGTCATGATATTTGAATTCTTTCCATTTTTCCTCAGCTAGGAAGGGAAGGCAATAACATTCACTGGGATCTCTTAGGGCGCATTTGGTATAAGATTCGAATCCTATTCTTTAAATTCAAAAACAGCTTTCATGTAGAAAGTTGGAAGGATAAAACATTTATCCTTCCAACTTTCTTTATAAATGCTGTTTCTGGATTTGAAGAATAGAATTCGAATCTTGTACCAAACGCGCCCTTACTTTGTCATGGACCCAAGCAGTCCGATAATACGACAACAGCCATGCATGTCAGGCAAAAATCTTAATAAATTTGGATCTTGCAGCAACTCAGTCTTGTCTCTGAATATACTAGAACACCGTATTCTTTTCGCAATTTGGCAATAAAGAAGGATAAGGGACGTAGTTTCCACCTCAGTCATGCATTAGGGGCATGTCTCCAGTACCGGTAGATGCCGTTGGGCTAAGTTGTGATACACTGGGAGCAGGGACGGAGCTGTATAGAATTGCCCCCACTGGACTTTTACCGATTTTTTTTTTTTCTATGTATTATATATAGTATTATATAACACGATATGTATACATACGAACTTATTGTGTTAAATTTGTTATAAAGTAGGGGTTTATAGAAATATGACCAAATTTTGGGCATAATTTCAGTTTATGTCCCTTTGTCAAAAGTTATAGCAAAATGTCGGATATATATGCATATATACTAAGTGTAAAATTTTATATACCAAGTATAAAAAATTATATACACAGTGCATTTCAGAACAGTAATTAAAATTGGTAGATATGTGTATCTACCAAGTGTAAAAATATATCTACCTGGACATTTAGCTATAAATTTTAAAAATGGACATCTACTTAATCAAATTTAAAATTTTGGTCATCCACCTAAATTTCTCTATAATATAAAGTATTGTATTATGCTAGCCTTAAACTTCTTTTAAAGCCCATTACTTTGGGGCCTTTTTGCCTAGGGAAAACCCATTTTTTTCAAATATAGTTATTTTATAATAATATCACACATAAAAATAAAATCAAACACACGAAAATAAAACCAAAAAGATGGTAAAAAAAAAAGTAGTAGACAAACAAATAAAAAGAGAAAGAAGAAAGATAATAGGAAGAAAGGTGTCGAGAATGACAAAAGAGAACAGAAGCACATGAGAGTTAGGGGATTACAAAATCAATGATCTTTAAGCAATAAACTTATTTTCTTCATTTTGTTTTTTATTAGATAAAATTTCAATTTATTTTATTAGGTTAAAAAAATTGAAAATATGATTGTAAAAATTAAGGTTCTTAAAATCACTCAATTCAAATATTGAATATTAAAATTAACCCTATTTGTAACTTGTAGACATGTAAAATTTCAATAAAAAGAAAATTTGTTGTATATAATAAATAAATTATATCACTTAGTTTATATTTATTTTAGGTTTTCAATTTATATTAGTTATAAATTGTAGTGCCCAAAATTCTCCCAAGTGCATTTGCCAATAATATACCTTACTACATGTCAATTAAAATATTCATAACTACTTTTGAAATTATATGTCAAAACTACTACTTATTATTATTATCAAAAATTTTCTAATTTGCAAATTGAATTTTTAGCATATATGTGCAAATGAAAGTTTATTCAAGGATCCAAGAATACTTGATGTGCTTATGGTAAATGGAGTTGCTTATTTGATAATTTCTTTAGTTTTTAGTAATGTAGGAAGCTGAAGTTTATCTTATTTCTTTTCACAATGTGTAAGATGTGAATTTTTGAATTAACTGATTAATAAGTATTGACCTTTTAAGTAATTGATCAAGCTGCACACACTTTGCTAATTTATGTTATTAAAATATTCTACTGTATGTGGTATTTGTTTAGTTGTGTAACTATAACTATTCTAGAAATAATTGTTATGTTGTTGTTTCCATACTCATAAACCGACTTACCACCTAAGCTAATGACAAAAAAAAATTAAAATTAAAAATTAAATAAATACTTTAAATTATGTGAAAATGAGCCGCAATCGACTTACTATCTTTCACCTATATTAATTACCTTCTTCTTTGTTTCTTTACTTTAGATAACTTTAGGATTTCACTACTTAACTAGTAGAATAACAACGTTTAGCCATTAGAACTAGGCAACAAGATTCTAGTTAGTGGGAATTGAAGTTATGCCAAGTAATTAAGGGCTATCAATTTGGAGTAGGTAAGGCTTATTACTCCGTTTGTTATTTGGTATATAATTATGTGTATATATGTATTAATTGCTACTTAACTCATTTATATAAATTTATAGATTTGTGGGTTCTTTTAACGTAGAATAAGCTTTGAGTTTGTTCCTAAATTAAAGCTATAAGTTTTGTTTGGATATTAATGGTTCATAAGTTTGCACAAAATCAATTTTGTCTCTCTAAAAGGGCATCAGCACATGTTTCTACCATTAAGCCTTTTAATTTTAGTTTATTTTGTCAATTTTATGTTTTCTAATAAGCTATATTTATCTGTTAGTTTTCGATTAAAATTTTTGGGAATTCCTTTAAGCTATATTTTTGAGAGTTCCCTTAAATTTAGGTAAATTTGTAATTTGGTTACTATCATCATATTTATTTTTATGGTAAAATTACAATGAATAAGAGAACTTCATTACGTAATATAGTATAGGAGTTTAGAATGTATTCCTAAGTGCTCTAAAGGTTATTCATTAATGATGTTAGACGTTCTCTATATTATGAGTAAGATGGAAGACATGTTTAATGCTCTTATATCTGTAGAAGTTTAGAAATTGGAAACTAGTCCTTTTATAAACTTTGAACATGCATGAACCATAAACTTTCTGGTATTCTTATTCGCTTGTAAGGCAAGTTAATCTAGTTTTGATGTTTATCTTCATATGAAAATGAATTAAATAGAAATTAAATGATATGGTTAGGGCTTAAGCACATCAAGCTTCTTGGAGAGAAGAATCTATCTTTCACTTTCTTTCATATTCTCCAACCAAAGGTAAGTGAAAATCTCACTCTAGCATCACAAGAACATATGTATATTTGTATATGCTAAAAGTGATGTGTTTGTGGTAATAAATTTATATATTTCAAAGTTTGCTCATATCATTTTCATTAATCATGTCATGTTTGTATGCATAAATAATTGTTTATAGGTTATGATTTTAATAAAGAATTTTGTACCCTAAAAATTATTTGAAGTTAAAGAGAAGTATAGTTCTTATCTTGTTGATTTAGTAGGTAAATGTGGTGAAATCCCTTGAGGTTAAGTCCAAGATAGGGTACGTCAAACAAGAGGGAGGTGAAATCCCTTGAGGTTAAGTCCAAGAAAGGGTATGTCTCAAATGATATTTATTAAGAGGATGCGTACTATATTACTGAGATAAGAACTATATCAAGGAAAGGGCCCAGACATGATTTAAATATTAATATTTTCTAAGGAAATTAAGGGTATAAAGATTAATAAGTGTTATGTACAAATTATTCATAAGCATGTATGGAATTCCATTTACTGAGTCATTGCCCATTTAGTTCTTGTGATGCAGATGATCAGAACTAGGAGTAATGTTGGCTGAGTTGTTTCCACTCCAATACTGTTCATATGCTAGTTTTGAATAGAAGAAAGATTTTTTTTTGTTTTGAGAACTTTGTATATATTTTACTACACATATATATATATACTGATCCTGTGGGAGTTGTGAACAGTGTTAGAATTGTGTTTTATATTGTTCATAGTGTATATTTCTGCGTTATAAAATAGGAGTATCACATATATTTTCATAACTAAATAGAAAAGTTTAAATTTGTCCGGTACTTTCTATTATTATTATTTTTTTTTTTTTGGGCTAATGAAAGTGAGTTGACACTGTTTAGCTTTCCTACGTATAAGTGAGTGTATTTATTCGTAGTATGGCTAGGGGTGTTACATAAATGATAACTAAGTTATTAATTTAATTTTATGTTTTCAAAATGTCATTAATTAAATTGTTTCCTAATTTCTAAAAGTCATTAAACTAAATAATTTCTTAAATTTTTCACTTGTTGCATTCTATATGTAACAGTCATAGAGTCAGTTCAAACAAAAATCTACATTCTATTGAAGAAAATAATGATGGAAAGAAATCAAGTAGTGTAGAACTTGATATTGCACAACTTCCTTTAGATCTGAACTTAGAATGTTAATTATAAATTATAATGTCAATGTTTGAGATTAAGATCTTAATTAAATCATGCCCCTACTAGATTTTAATCTTGGCTCCATCCCTGATTAGGAGAAAATCACAACATGACCTCCTCAAGAAAATTTTTATTTCAGGGTAAACGACAAAAAAATACTCTGATTTTTAGGTTTTTTTGCAAAAAATAACAAGTTTGAGTTTTGCAGAATAATATCTTGACATTTAAAATATCTGTAAATGTATATCTTACTTTGACAAAGTGAGTGATTTGAATAGTGAAATGACCAAATTACCCTTTATTAATTAATCAAAATTCCAAATAGTAATATCAGTTTTTATATTATTTTAAATTATTTTTATTTAACATAAACATAAAAATAAAAATTAAAAAATAACAAAAACAAAACAAAACAAAACAGAAACAAAAACAAGGAATTCTCTCACACCGAAACAAAACAGAAACAGTAACAAGGAATTGAAACCCAAGTTTTGTTTACAATTATATTATATCAGCATATATGCACATATATGTATATAAACATGAGGAATGCTAGTAATATTTTCTTTTACACTTTCTTTTGTATTCTTTAATCTTACTACTTAACACGTGGATTCCATTATAATTTATTGTATTATTAAAATATTAAATTAGATAGTAGAATCCACGTATCAGATAATGAGACTGAAGAGTGTAAAAGAGGGTGAGAAAAAGAGTACATTTAGTATTTGTCTACGAACATTATCATCAACTAAATATTAATGCTTCACTCTCAATCAGGGAACTGAATAATTTTGGAGATTCCATGGTAAAAAAAAAATGAACAACTCAATAAATTGGTGCCAAAAACAAAACCCAGATCAATTTCTTCTGAAATCTTAACTAATTCCATGTCTGATGTGCACAGATCCAAGGAAGAGTCGATCATAGCAGAGCTAGATGACAACCCCAAGTGCAAGGATCTCTTTGCTTCGTCTACTTCTTTTTCTTCTTTCGTCGTCGCTGACTATGGCAAAGATAAGCACAAAGCAATGAAGCCTCAATAGCTGTCGTCTCCTCCTTCGATTAGGCTAGGTAATTTCATCCACCTCATTCCTCTCCTCACGCTCTTCTATTTCCTCATTCTCTTCCTCTTCTCCTAATCAGCTAGAGCAAAACAAAATTGAAAAAAAAAAAAAAAAAAAAAAAAAAAAA
>JXTC01000319.1:278831-369972 GCA_002914845.1 Trema orientale | reverse complement strand
TTTAGTTTTTTCTTTTCTTTCTTTTGCTCGGGACTAGCAAAAATTCAAGTTTGGGGGTATGGTAACTCTATGAAAATAGAGTTAATTGTGCTTTTTATTTATTAAAAATGTGTGTCCTAGAGTAATTTGAATTTAGATTTTTAGTAATTTAAGTTGTTTTCTTTTATTTTGATTTAGATTTATTTTATTTTATTTTGTTAGGTTTAGGTATTATAATTTAATTTGATTAGTTTAGATTATTTTAATTTGAATTAGGTTTTTATTAGATTTAGATTTTTATTTAAATTTAGTTTTATTCGAATCATTTTAAAATTAAAAAAAAAAGAAAATAATAAAAAATCCGGATGATTTCAGGCCGTCGGATCAAGCAGACGAAGGGCCCGGATTGGCGCGTGCAATTCACGCGCGGAGAGGTGCGAGTGAGCGGCTGGAGCAAGGAAACAGGTGGGACCCGTGCTTGTGTCAGCATGCTGCAGTTGTCACAGCCGTGTCTGATCCTATGTGGCAATATTCCGTGCACTCGTTTTTGAGCCCTAACTAAAACGCGCCACATCATCTTAGTCAAAGTCAAATTTCTGTTGTCCAATCAAGCGCAAGATAAGTGCCGAGCGCACTTGTTTTTGCCGCATAGGATTATCGCCCAAGTAGCAGAAATTGAATAGGAATGTGTAGAAACGGGAGAAAGAAAGAAAGAGGAAAAAAGGGGAAATTGACACATATCTTTCACCAATCAGATAAGACCTTTGGGGAATGTGAATTTACTCCTATTAGTTATAAAAGGGCTACGGGACTAGAGAGAAAAAACATACCATTCTAGAGAGAGAAACACAATAGTCCAGAGAGAGAGAGATTAATAGAGAGAGCAATTGGAGGCCAAATTGGAAGAGGAGGCTTTTGATTATTCTCAATCATTCTGCACTCTGTGAAACTCTCGTTTGTTTATTTTTGTTTTTAGTTTTTCATTATGTTGCAAATTTTTATTTTTAGTTTTGTTATTTTCATTATGAACTAAATTTATTTTCTAGGATTATAATGGGATCTCTATATGTAGTTTGAATTATGATATTACCTCTTTGATTTTGTGATTTTAATTTACGAATTGTTTATTCTATCTTGTTCTTAATGCTTTTAAGTGCTTGATCACCACTTATATTGATATTGGTAATTTGTATGAACTTGGAAAAGGAATTTCAAATTTAGACCTAGATAGAATAACACATGATCATGTTTAGATAAGTTTATGTAGGATAAGAATATACCTACATAATATGTGCAATTGTTGAAAGACCTTAATCTTAATGAATTTTTTCTCAATCTAATTCACATAGGAATATAGTGAGTTAATTAGAGGAGATATTTCTACATGATTATCGGAAGAGGCTTGTAGATACATTAGGGTTCTTGATTGACAATTTGAGTTGGATAGTAATTCAAAGAGGGTAACTAGTAATTCAGGCATATGTAGAATGAAAATTGTAGTCCTAGGTTTATTTTTCATTGATAAATTACTTGCGCTCTTTAATTTAATTTTATTTATTTTATTGTTTTCTTTTAGTTTAAATTTTAATTTTAGAATTTTCAAATTGATTGTTTGGATAAATTGATAACTAGTGAAGATTAGTACTTAACGAATTATAGCAATTTCTCTGTAGGAACGATATCTTTATTCATCACTTTATTACTTATTCGATACGTGCACTTGCGTATAAAATTCCACAACACAAGCAATCAACAATAATTATATTAGAGCTTTTATTCATTGTATTGAGATAGACTTCTTCTTGTTGTATTTATACGTTTACCCAATATGTGGGCTACATGATTTTATAACAATTATATAATAATAGGGCTGTCTACTTAAGTGGGGCCATTAAGTGATCTAATTATGGGTTCAGAAAATTACCTATTTAGTATGGACTGTGTAATGTGTGGTTACCTAATTCTAGTCCAATAAGAATTGATGGGGTCTCTATTGGCTAATAGTATATAAGGACATAACTATTAGGGTTTTGGTCCCCAAGCCAAATAGAACATGTGCTCTTCTCCTCTATCTCCATTAATAGAGAGAGTTCCCATTGAGCATATATAGAGTATTCTGACTGTGGAAGACCTTCTATCCTTAGGCTCTAATTAGTTAATCGCTTCTGGTTTCATGATCACATCCTTTGCTGTTAAACACAATGGATCCCGGTTAGTCACGGGTTTTCTCTTAATAAATCTTTTCCTGACAATTTGGCATGATAGATTCTGGGATTGTAGTTGGTTTAATAATCCATTATGTATATCAGTATCAGGAGTAAAAAATTATGTTAATTGCTTAGGATAATCATGCATGTCTCTATTTTGTGATATCTTTGCCTATATAGCTTTCTAGGATTTAGATATAACATGTATGATTGATAAATTTTTCATGATTTTATTGAGATATTGATTGTTTGAGGGTTGAATTTTGAGTTTTGGGTCATAAAGTTTGCAGATAAAGGCGAAACATTGCATTAAGTTTGAGTTACCCAATTTTAAAATCGGTTAATTAACATTAAGGCTGAAATCTGGGACTGCGGCACCAATTAATGGCGCTGCAGCGTCACACTCAAGCCGCGGTGCCACGTGATTGGCGCTGCAGCACCAGCATTCATCACAGTGGCGTCGCGGCGCCACATACTGGCACCGTGGCGCCATCGCTTGGGAAGATAGCAATTTTTTTTTTGGGTCGAATTTTTGACCTAATTGATGTACATGGTCTCAGTTTTGGGTAGAATTAAGTCATTTCTGACTCAATTCAAGGAATTCTAACCTAAAACTTAACCAATCACTTTTATTTTCTCAACTCAGCTTCAATACGACCCACATTTTGTCCGTTGAAAACTCTATTTGGCTTTAAGAGTTAATAAAAGTGCTTAAAACTCAGTCGATCATCCATTAATACTTGTGCATTGAAATTTTCAATTTAATATTTTAGGCACTCTAGTTATTATTTTCTTTGCACTATTTATTTAAATATTTTGAAATAGATGAGTTGAAACAACATGTTGCCAAAGTAACCTCTAATGTGTAAATTTATTTATTTTGAAATATTTGAATGATTATATATTTATTATTCATGCGAATGATTACTGGCCCAAAGAAAGAGGGTTATTTGGCTGAATAATGAGCACACCTGCGGTAATAGATTTGTGATGGTTATTAAGTTTCCATATGGACAGTAAATCGGCTCAAAGGAAGATTTACTGTCTGACAGGATTTACTGTCAATATTTGATTACTACACTGAAAAGTACTACTTATAAGTTAATAAGTCGGCCCAAAAGAAGACTTATTGATGTTGTTCTAGGTATCTTGTGATGGGAGCCCACCTTATATATTTATGTCATGCTAGTATATCTTATTTTTGTATGCTTAGTTTATGACATGCTTTAATGTGAGCTGTTATTCTTCTGTTTTTTTGTTCTCTGTTCAGTTTCTGCTTCAAGCATATCTGCTAATTTGAATTCAATTCCTGTGCTTAACAGCACAAACTTCAAGAAATGGAAAGAGCACATTATGATTATACTCGGTTGCATGGATTTGGATCTTGCACTCAGGAAAGAATAACCTGCTGCTCTTACAGATGAAAGTTCTGCTACGGATATTAACAACTTTGAGCAGTGGGAACATTCTAATTACATGAGTCTTATGTTCATGAAACATTCCATACATGAGACTATTAAGGGTGCTGTGCCAGAGGTTAATAATCCTAAGGCATTCCTTGACGCAATTGCGGAACGTTTCCAAAAGAATGAAAAAGCGGAAACAAGTACCATGTTAAGCAATTTACTTGCTATGTATTATAAAGGTAAAGGGAACATCAGAGAGTACATCATGAAGATGTCTAATCTGGCTTCAAAACTAATGGTACTTAAGTTAGAGCTGTCAAATGACTTGCTCCTGCAATTAGTTCTACTATCTCTTCCACCACAATTCAGTCAATTTAAAGTGCTTAACAACACTTAGAAAGAAAAATAGACTCTTAATGAGCTCATATCTCAGTATATATAAGAAGATGATAGATTAAAGCAAGATAAGACAGAGAGTGCTCACTTAGCAATAATCTCTCAAGATAAGAAAAAGAAAAGGACTAAGGATAAAGGAGCTACATCTGAGACTTCACATAATAAAGTGCAAAAGAAACAAGAAGAGGAATCAACTTGTTTCTTCTGTAAGAAGGCAGGACATGTGAAGAAGGAATGTCTCAAGTACACCGCTTGGCATGTCAAGAAGGGTAAGCTTCTCAATTTTGTCTGTTCTGAGGTTAATTTTGCTTTTGTACCCAATCATACTTGGTGGGTAGATACCTGTGCCACAACTCACATAAGTATATCTATGCAGGGTTGTTTGAGGAGCTGTCCGCTAAATGATGCTGAAAGATATATCTATGTGGGCAACGGCGATACAGCTATAGTAGAGGCAATAGATTTATTTAGGTTGCAATTAGGTTCCAGTTTATTTTTGGATTTGGATGAGACATTCGTTGTACCGTCATTTAGACAGAATTTAATTTCTATTTCAGTTTTGGACAAATCAGGTTACTCTTGTTCATTTGGAAATAATAAATTTAGTCTTTTTCAAAATTCTAATATTATTACGACTAGTACTTTAATTGATAACCTATATAAAGTCGACACTATTACCTCAATTAATGAAACTTTTCATGTCGAGAAACGTGGCACAAAATGCAAAATCATTGAGAATTCATCTATGTTATGGCACAAGCGATTAGGACACATCTCTAAACAGAGAATACAACGTCTTATGTCAGATGGAATTCTTGACTCACTTGACCTCACAGACTTCATAGTTTATGTTGAGTACATTAAAGACAAACAGACAAATATACGTAAATTCGGTACCAATAGGAGTTCATATGTCTTAGAACTGATCCATACTGATATCTGCAGTCCATTACCTACAGCTTCATGGAATGGTCAATAGTATTTCATCACGTTCATAGATAATTACTCTCGTTATGGGTATCTATATTTAATTCATGAGAAGTCACAATCCATGGACGTATTTAAAACTTTCAAAGCCGAGGTTGAAAATCAACTCGACAAGAAAATTAAAGCCATCAAATCCGATCATAGTGGTGAATGCTACGGTAGGTATGATGGATCAGGTGAACAACGTCCAGGACCATTTGCCCAGTACTTAGAGGAATGTGGAATCATCCCACAATACACAATGCCAGAAAAACCTAGCATGAATGGTGTTGCTGAGCGATGAAACTGAATACTTAAGGATATGGTGAGGAGTATGATTAATCATTCCTCTTTACCTGAATCACTCTGGGGAAAAGCACTTAAGACTGCAGTTTATATACTCAACAGAGTACCTAGCAAATCAGTAGCTAAAATCCCATATGAATTATAGACAGGCAAGAAGCTTAGCATTAGGCACTTGCATATTTGAGGTTATCCAGCTGAGACAAGGCCATACAGGTCACATGAAAAGAAATTGGTCTCAAGAACAATAAGTTGTTTTTTTGTTGGCTACGCTGAAAGATCCAGAGGTTTCAAATTCTATGATCCCTCTAATAGGTCCTTTTTCGAGACGGATAATACGAGATTGCTTGAGGATGTTGAGATTGGAAGGGGAGTTAAGGTAAGGAATATTATCTGTGAGGAGGAATTTGTTTCTCTTCTTACAGTTGTTATTGAAGGTGATCAGGCTCCTTTGCCTGACATTATTCAGGAAGCAAATCCAGAAATTCAAGACAATAATCTGCAACTCCTTGTCCTACATGAGGAAGTTGCTCCTGAAGAGCAACCTCAACAACCTCAAGAGGAAGTGCCATTGAGGAGATCTACTAGGGAAAGGAGAAACATGATTCCGGATAATTACATCATCTATCTCTTAGAATATGAGTGTGATATAGGAGTGGAAAATGATCCAATCAATTTCATTCAAGCCAAAGAAAGTTCAAAATCCCAACAATGGATTACTGCTATGGAGGATAAGGTGAAATCTATGAAAGACAACGATATTTGGGAACTCGTCGAATTGCCAGCAGGAAAGAAATCTATTAGTTGTAAATGGATTTTTAAAACAAAAAAGATTCTAAAGGTAATATCAAGAGATATAAGGCTCGTCTAGTTGCCAAGGGTTTCACTCAGAAAGAAGGCATTAATTATAAAGAGACTTTCTCTCCAGCTTCTTCGAAAGACTCTTTCAAAATAATTATGGCACTAGTAGCTCAGTTTGATCTGGAGCTACATTAGACGGATGTAAAGACTGCGTTTCTCAATAGTCATATTGAGGAAACGATTTATATGGTACAACCAGAATACTTTGTAATTGGAGATCCAAAGTCTATGTTTTGTAAACTAAATAAATCCATCTATAGTCTTAAACAAGCATCTCGTCAATGGTATCATAAGTTCCATCAAGTTATTTCCTCATTTAATTTTGAGGAAAATTCAGTTAATGGATGTATTTATCACAAGTTCAATGGAAACAAATGTATTTTCCTAGTTTTGTATGTCGATGACATACTTTTGCAAGCAATGATATAGGTTTATTGCACGAAACCAAGAGATTTCTATCAAAGAAATTTGAGATGAAAAATCTTGGGGACGCCTCTTTTATATTAGGAATTAAAATACACCGAGATCGCTCTCAGGACATACTTGGATTTTCACAAAAGAGCTATATCGAAAAGGTGCTTGATAGATTTGGCATGAGCAAATGTGCCCGAGGAGATACACCCATTGCTAAGGGTGATAAATTTAGTCTCATTCAATGCCCCAAGACTGAGTTTGAAGCTAAAGAAATACAAAAGATCCCTTAAGCAACTGTAGTAGGGAGTCTCATGTATGCTTAGATATGTACGTGTCTGGATATAGCATATATAGTTGGAGTGTTTGGCAAATATTTAAGCAACCCTGGTATGGATCACTGGACAGCAGCAAAGAGAGTTTTACGATATTTACAGAGAATAAAAAATTACATGCTCACTTATTGAAGATCTGATTATTTGGAGATCGTGGGATATTCCGACTCCGATTATGCTGGATGCCTAAATAGTAAGAGATTCACTTCAGGCTATATTTACCTACTTGCCAGAGGAGCTGTATCTTGAAAGAGTGCTAAGCAGATGCTCACTGCTTCTTCCACTATGGAGGCAAAGTTTATAGCTTATCATGAGGTATCAAATCAAGGGATATGGCTACAAAATTTTATCACGGGGCTCCGAATTGTCAGTGGCATTAAAAGCCATTAAAGATTTATTGTAATAATAGAGCTGTCGTTCTAGATTCCAATAACAACAGAAGCTTGTTAAAGTCTAAACATATAGATATTAAGTTTCAAATTGTTAAAGAAAGATTTCAAAGTCACCTAATGTCTATAGAACATATCGGAACTAACTCCATGTTGGCGGATCCGCTCACCAAAGGTCTAACGCTTAAGGTATTTCACAAGCATACTGCTCATATGGGTGTTGTATCATTTAAAGATGTTCAGGATTAGTGGGAGTTAGATTTTATGAGTTCTCTTGTGACAGACACATTTGTTATTTGATATTAATAAAGTGATAATTTTCTTTTATACTCTGAATTTATATTTTATTTTCTTTCTATCTGTTGTTTTGCATAAAGTTGTGGTTTTGCATAAAGAGAAAAACTATAGTTGATTCGTTAGAATCATAAAGTAGGACCAAATAGAAATAGGCATATAAGATCACTTTTCATGTAATTTCCATGCCACACATCCATACTTGATCTGTGTCATTACATGTATTGATTTGGTAATCATTGATGGGTTTAGTTGCCTACCTAAGTACAATGAAAGCTGCTTTGGTGTCATGTTGATATATAAGATGGTTCAGATTGTCTTAAGGAGTTATTTCTTAATAGACAGTAATAAAGTGCGCACTCAAGTTTTTATTATATAGTTGTCTCAGGAAAAACTCATGTAATCCAAGTGAGAGATTGTTGACGTTTACCCAGTATGTGGGCCACATGATTTTATAATAATTATATAATATTAGGACTGTCTAATTAAGTGGGGCCATTAAGTGATCTAATTATGGGTTCAGGAAATTATCTATTTAGTATGGATTATGTAATGTGTGGTTACCTAATTCTAGTCCAATAAGGATTGATTGGGTCTCTATTGGCTACTAGTATATAAGGCCATAACTATTAGGGTTTTGATCCTCAAGCCAAATAGAATGTGTGCTCTTCTCCTCTACCTCTGTCAATAGAGAGAGTTCCCATTGAGCATACATAGAGTATTCTGGCTGTGGAAGACCTTCTACCCTCAGGCTCTAATTAGTTAATCGCTTCCACTTACGTGATCACATCCTTTGCTGTCAAACACAATGGATCCAGGTTAGTCATGAGTTGTCTCTCAATAAATCTTTTCCTGACAATTTGGCATGATAGATTCTGAGATTGTATTTGGTTTAATAATCCATTATGTATATCTAACACTTCGATGATAAATTTTTTAGGGTATAGGGGTCACTCTACTCAAGAAAATTACTCAAATGAGGCTCTTTACTCTTTAGCACAAGGTAGCCTTTCTAATAAGACGATGAACACAAGAGTTTTACTGCAACATTTGTAAGAGAATTCAACCAACTTGACTTAGAAAAGATGAAAAAGAAATAATCAAGTGAAGAAATTTTTTCGCAAACCAAATACATAAAAGAAAAAATTGAATACATGCGAGATAGTGATACGAACAAATATACTTCAGAAGCATCATGATCAAAAGAAATATAAAGAACAAAATAACCTCCTCTTTTTTTATTCTTTTATTATTATTATTATTATATTTTAAAAAGGCTCAATACTATGGTAAACACACCCCAGTTAACTTTCTCAAGTTTTTGTATGTTTGAAAGTCAAGTGCTTTTGTGAAAAGATCACCAAGTTGTGCATTTGTATTCGTATATGTATTCTTCGTTTCAATTAATGAAATATAATATAAGTGAGGAATTTCAGTAGTCAACTTTCTCCTCTTAACCATAATATCTTTTGGATTTCCAAGTACGAAGAATAGTGGTCGAGTTTTTTTTTTTTTTTTGAATTCATAAGGGTGGCCCTTTTTTATTGATTTTGGTGCCAATTCCAAAGACCAAATCATAGTGTCCTATTGTTGTTCATCAGATTTGTGTTATGCAATCTAATGCTCAGGTAAGGGTACTCAAAATTCGATCTAAACCGATTGACCGATCCAATCCAATTACAAAAAATTAGATATCTAATTATAATGGGATTGGATTAGATTCTAAAAACCGGATTTTAATTAGATCAGTTCAGTTGGCTGATCTTAATGTAAAAAATCCAATTACAACCGAACTGATCCAACTTTATATATATTATATTTAAAAAAATAAAATATATATGTATTTTATTTTTATTAACTAAGTGCAAGTTTAATATAGACTTTACCACACTATATTAGGAAAAAAAAAAAAAAAAAACCCTACCAACAATCACATATATATTACACATTTAGACTCTCAGTCTCTCACTGCTATTGCCTCTCTTAGTTCTTCAAACTCTCACATATTCGGTCGAAATTTCCTCTAGGTATATTCCCAGCTACCATATTTTTTTTGATTATTTCGAACTTAAGCCCGATTTCCTTATCTGCTCGACATTTTTAGTTTTCACTAAGATGCTTTTCTTTTCATTAGCTTTGTTTCTTTGCTTTTCCTTTGCTTGATTTGTTTTTTCCTTAGAGATTTGTATGATAATTAATTTTTGTCTTTTTTGCTTTTTCTTTTAATTATCTTAGTGTCTGTTACTTTGCTTTTCCTTTATTTGATTTTTTTTTCTTTTATTTTTCTTTAGTAATTTGTATGATGATTTGAATGGCTATGTCTTTACAGGCTATAGAATCTTTGACGCTTCATTTTAACCAAATATCTTGTTCTTTTTTATGTTGTCTGCTAAAAGTATATCTTATTCATTTTTAAGTTGATAAATGTCTTGGTGTACTGTAGATGACTTTAAATGTCTATAAAGAAATGTTTAAACCAATTTTTCTTGTGAATGAAAGTCTTGAAGGAGGGACGACAACTGTTAAGATTATGCCCAAAAAGTGTTTATTATTTATAGATATTTATTGAATATTTTGGATATTTAATAAAGGGAGATTTCATGCATAGTGTTTGTGATAATATTTTGATTATTGATACAATAGTAAATATCAAAAGGTTTAATGATTTATTCATTAGAGAAATATTTTAATAAAGTTGTTTATTAAAGTTAAGATATATTTTCTCTAATTAAATTAAATAAATTTATTCACAACTAATAAGAGAAGCTGGACACTTCTCTTAGATCATGTTGCAAGACTTTATACAATTATAGTGTGTCTTAATTTATATTTATGACACCATATGCAAAAAGTCTTAGTGTATAAATATTGAGCATGTACCATGTGAAATATATTCTTGTAATAAGTGTCGTTCACAAGAACATATTTTCACAAACTTGATAATTAACGCATGTATTCTTAATCCTGAAATAAGTGATGAACTCGTGTTCATAATTTCTATTATTTGAGATGTTAAAAGGTACAGATCAAGAAATTGACGATCTAGGCCTTGACATTTTGGTAATATATTATTATGGGCATTGGGAATATATGCTTATAGATATGGAATCTAAAACTCTATTATATAGAGAAGTGAATACTGCCTTGAGGAACTGTAGGAGCTTGGATGATTTAAATCTTAGCTAAGTAATTAATAAAATTTAATATTTAATTAATTGAAGACTTTCCGTAAGTCTGGTCATCTATTGGATATAATCTTGTATCAAGGAATTGGAAGATATAATTAGAAGGGCAAAATAGTAATTTTACCTAGCTCCAATTATCGGTATTCATGTGGGGAGATATATGCACATGTTAATTATCTAATGGATGTAATTTTAATTATAAAGTATCTTGTGATATTTATTTAACTCAATAGTGCAGTTTGGATCTTTAGTGGAATAAATCCATAACTAATAGTACAAACCCACTTATATTAAGAGTTAATTGTAACTAGACATTATTTATTGGAGCTTGAATTAAATAGGTCTATTTGGGTCCCCAGTCTACACCAATATCTTGGGCTGCATGAGATCAATTGGGCTTAAACAGTTTTCTAGGCAATTACACAAAAAGANTCCTAGATTCTCACTTGGAGATTGATCAAGATCAAGGTGCCCACACACTACTACAGTTATAAGCTTAGTGCATAGGAAGGAAGACTATTTGATTGAGATACATAATCTCTTGTATGTATTTAGAAGACTCTTTGATCTTAAAAGGTTTTATGAAAAATTATAATCCGGAAAAGAATTTATTTTTCACGCTTCTGCTTATCTTTGATTTTGTCACTTTTTAGTAAATTATAACCAATAATAACACTAGATGAAGTTTTCATTAATGTCCGTCAATTTCTTTTTATAATGAATATGAACATTGACAGGTCCAACAGTACAACATTTTGGTTAAAAAATCTGATACTGAAAAAGCTCACAAAGATCCATAACTAATTACACAAAACCGATCTAATCCAATTACTAATTAGATTGGATTGGATCAGATTTTACACTCAAATTGGATTGAATATATATTTTTCAAAACCGACCTATAATTAGATTGGATGGAATACCCTTAAACTAGGTTGGATTTCAACCGATGAGCACCCTTATGCTTAGGTGTGTTAATAGAAAAAACAAGAGTGGGAACTTTGCAGCTCTTAGATTTGTCAACAAAATCTTTATAACCACAAAATACAACATTTATAGATTTTATAATATGCTTAGTCCGCATATTAGAAACTCTATAAGCCCTTCTATTAGATGAATTGCAAAGAAACATAACTTTATCATTTTTAGCATTAAACTTACCCAAATTTTCTCTATTATTCAACACATAGCACTCACAACCAAAATTATGGAAACAAGTAAGATTGATCACTCACCTCGCCATATCTCATATGACGTTTGTTTCCTGAGTTGACAAGAACCATATACTTTTCCTTATTCAAGCTAGAGTTCAGGCCCCCTCGAACAATTGCACACCAGTGAGTTCACTAATAAGTAATAGTTGTCTCTTGATCTCTGACCTGTGAAGATGCGCTCCACATATTTGGTAATCATATTGCAACGATCTTTGGAAAATTGTACAATGTGATAGTCATCATAGATTTAGCTTATGCTGATGAGATTCGCTTTCAACCATTCAAAATATAACACGTTCTCTGAAGATGGCAGTCCTTGCATGGTCTGTAAACCTTTTCCAAGTATTTTGCCTTTGTTTTTATATCCAAAGTTCACAAAACCCTTAGAAACAGTTTCAAAACGTGTCGTAAATGTTTTATTTCCAGTAATGTGTCTTGAACAATCACTATCAAAGTACCATTGATCATGTTGATGAGTTAAAAATGATGTGTGTGCAGCCAAACAAGTGTTTTTTAAGTTCTGTTATTAATATTAGATGATTTGAAAATGAAACCCTAATTTGGAATTAGTTCTTATTTTAGCTAATGTTTTCCTTTTATTATGATATTAAAATTAGTTCTCTTTTGGCTAACTTTGTAATAATGTTCAATTATGTTCTTGGCTTTTAGTTTCAGTTATTATATCAATTTTACTTTTAGTTTGAAGGGACAACTGAAAAAAAAAATCTTGTGATTCGGGTATTCTACAATTTAAACTCTGAAGTTTGGACACTGATTTAAATTGCAGAACATTCAAACTTGAGGGTGTTTTTTTCACCCTAGTTGGAATTTAAAATTGTACTAATTTGAATTTTGAGAATTTGTAGGGTTGTGTTTAAATTCTAAGAGGAAAATTTTTCTCTCTTCGTATGTCGTACAAGTATGATCCAGTGAAACTGACGTGTTAGACCACATTTTTATGCCCAAAAGCATTTGAAATGACCTAGCATGTATGTTCCCTTGTGACTAACGTGGAAGCCTGGTTTTGTAGTAGTAAGTCATGGCACTCCATTCATGCTTTTTGTGGTTCGACTATTACTCAAATACCCATAGTTATCGCTTTCGGAATTATTCAAACAATGATTCCAGATTGTTCTAAGCAACATTACATATACTCCTTGTTGTTACGGAGGTGGGAGAGGTAGTGCTTCAGGCGTTGGCTATTTTTAAGCATCTGACTGTTGTAGCAACTATTGTTGTAAGAAAATAAATGGCAAATACAAACTCCAAACTAGTTTATAGTTTCTTTCTTTTTCTCTATCCCATACTCTTACCTCATTTTCTATCCACTTTCATTTCATTATTTATCAACATAATACGCTTACATTTAATACATGTAAAATCTAACATTGTATTAGATAAATGATAGTACAATAGAATTTAATACAATGTATGATACTCAACATGGCTTTTAATATTCCATAGGGTAAATTGTAAAAAAATACCTTGAGGTTTATGTATTTTGTAATTTAAACTATGAAGTTTGGACTTTGCAAATATCCTAAGATTAAGAATTTCTGAAAATTAATACTATGAGTTGACTTTTTGAATAACTTTAACTGATAAAAGACAATAATATCCTCAAAACTAAGAAGAATAATAAGGATTAATCCAATTTTAATAAAGGATATTATTGTTTTTTTGAAACTAAAATTGGCCAAAAGTTAATCCAGTGTATTTATTTTCAGAAATTCTTAATTTTAAGGTATTATTTTGTAGAATCTAAATTTCGGAGTTTAAATTGCAGAAACTCAAACTTAAGAGTATTTTTTTACCATTCACCTTATTCCATAATACATAAATATCAGATTTTAGATAATTTTTGAAATTAAGAATAAAAAAAGAAAAAGGAAAGCAGAAACAGATTAAAGAGGATATAATAGCATAACCACAAAGCAGGACAAAGGATGGTGGGACTGGGACTGGCTTATGACCCTACGTTAAATGTCAACCTCTTTCATTGGTTATAATAGGCCTTTACTTCTAGTTGTGGCCACTACTTTCTCGCAAAAACAACCAATAGAAAACTCAAAACTAATGCCTTTGAACGAGGCAGAGATTCTTTGACAAACTTATCTAACATTATCTTTTTTTTTTTTTGACGAAATTATCTAACATTATTATCTCTCAATATTTCTCCTAAAGCTAGACTTTGTACCTTCTCTTTTCTCTCTCTCTCCCTCTTAAGTTTTTCTTTATGTTTTATTATAATGTCAAGTTGGCAACTTGCACCTAATCTCCATTGGCTTTTCGCCTACAAAAAAGGTCGAGTCGTTTTCTCAAGACTTTCTAGTCATGGGGTTAGTGCTCTTCACGTGGCCAAGACATTAAAGAAATTATTTATTAAAAAAAAAAAAAAAACAAGATACAAAAATAAAAGAAAATAGGAGGTTAATTAATATCCCCCTCCTCCAATGTGTGATCATGATTAAAAATCTAATCAACGTCAAATGACCGATCAATCACATCCGTCAAATCAGTGGATAAATTTGGAGGGAGGCTTTGTCAAGTGGAATGATGAATTTTTCTACGACACCCACACGACTTTCCCGGGAAAATGATCAGTGTTCAAGAAAGTTGCCCTTTTGATTAATTTCATAACTTATTTTAGCACTATCCGAAACATCATTAATTATTCTAGATATGCCATTTATAATCTATATCCGTCGAAGCAATATGGACTACGCAGCCATCAAATATGTACGTATATATAATATTAAAATGTCAGCAACTTGTGTATTAAATTCTCCATTGGACATTTTGTAGGAGAAAATTTTCATTTGTGAACGTCTTTTTATGTCATTGTACAATTTGGAGGACAATATAGTGAATAGAAATTTGAGTACATACACACATAAAATATTTTTCTTTTTCAAAATTAAAATTGTGGATAAAAACATCCAACGTTTGACCAACAAGACAACAGATCGAGAAGGTTCTGCTGTTATTGCAACGTCACACATACCCAATTGAGAAATATCCAATACAAAAAATGAAATTCGCAAAAATCTTTCGCGCCCACTCGATGCTTGAACTGCAAGAAATATGGCGACCACTAGAATCATTGTGAGAATGTCGATACATGCAGCTAAAATAAAACTAAACCAATCAACCCCATATTTTAAGGGGAAATTATGCAAGTTAAACTTTTTGAAAAAGATTTTTCGGTAAAAAGCTTTTCCAAATTCTTTTTACAAAATAGAGAAAGACTACCTTACAAGGAGTTTAAAAATGGAGTGCAGGTTTGAGCATAGTCAACCTGGTGTTAAGCATTGTCAAGGATGATAGAGAAATACTACTTTACAAAGAGTTTAAAAATAGAGTAATGTTATGGACACCATAAGTATCAAATGCCACATGTATTAACTTTTTACTAAAAAATGAAATTAATACACTGTGTTTCACACAAATTCTACTTGAAGTATCACTCTATTTTCTAGTAAAAAACAGACATACCATGCATTGTTGGATGCCTCAAAACATTACTCTTAAAAACATGACTATATTAGAAAAGTGAATTTCAAAATAGTTTATGTTGCAAAAAAAAAAAAATAAAAATATTTTGGGTGTTGTACAGTTCATTTGTTAAGAGGAGTAAGTTTCGAGTAATATTAGGTATACCAAAAAGTTACATAAAAGATTAAATTACATAAAAATTAAATTTACACTAACGATGTGACGTCATTTTTCAACTACGTAATTTTAAGAGTAATGTTAAAAGGCATTATATGGTGCTCAACATTATATGATGCGTTCATCTGTTACTGGTTGATTATAATTACATTTTAGGTGGGACCAATGTAAAACTTAATTTATTAATTAAAATTATTCAATACACCTCATGAGTATTAGACACCAATGATGCTTATAGTATTACTTTAATTTTAAATGTGTGAATTGTATAATCATTTTGAGATAAAATGTGAATACCATATTGTCATTGGCGTAAGTTCTTTTTGGTATAATTTTTTGACGTGGCTAGTATTGTTGATAGGTGCAGTTGTTTGCACGTACACTGCATCGAAGACGTTCTAAAATTATAACAATGTAAATAAATAGAAGAACTATTCTCATGATCCTACGAGTCAACTAAAGTTTAGTATATTTCTATGTCAATGGTTGGAGCTCGAGCTCCAAGATGGTCTGGTCTATTCAATTAATTTTTTTAAAGAAATCTTTGGCATGGTCGGCAACAATATGCAAGTTAAAAAATAAAATAAAATAAAAAATCACGCACAACAATGCGAATTTTTAATAGTCAACATATTTATCTTATTATAGTTTCTATTTTAAGGAAGAATTCTTTGTTATACTTGATCACTTTCCTTCCGCGGAAAATTTCTAACCGCCCCTCGCATCTTCTCTTCTTCCTCTTTTTGTACATCCCACTTGAAAGAGATCCTGTTCCAGTAATTTTTTTTGTTTTATTTTTACTGTTATGTCTCAATACTCTTTCTATATGTGAAAGTAAATGTTCCCTCATATACATTGATTTATTTATAAGGGTTTTCCAACCCGAATTTATTTCTGTTTACTTTTTATCTTGTTCTCTTCTAAATTTAAAATTTTTAAGATCCAAATGTAATAGACTCCTTGATGTCTGTAGAAGATTTGCTATCATATCAGTTGAAAAATTCTGAGTAGTGAATGGCAATTTAAACGAAGATTTTTCTCTCTTGGAATTGCTTGTATAGTTGTATGACATAGACATCGTGTGCACAATTAATGTTTTCGAATAAAATGCAAGATTAGATTAGTCAATTGTTTACTATTATTGATTCTCTATAATTTAATCAGTGTACTCGATTGATATTGAATGAAATACTTTTATTTACTATAAAGCACATAATATAGACCCGTTTCAAACGAAAAATTTAAAATCAAACAGAATGCAAAATCCAATGAAATGTATAATTTATAAAACTATATAAACCTAATGATTCAAAATTAAACAACAAAAACCTAATGATTATAAATTAGAGGAGCGCTAATACACTCTTTTTTTCACCATCTTTTACATTTATAAGTCTTATTATATAACACGCGGCTTTCACTATCTAATTTAATATTTTAATAATACAAAAATTATAGTAGAATTTACGCATCAAACAGTGAAATTGAGAGAATACAAAAGAAAATATAAAAGAAAGCGCAGCTAACATTCCTGTATAAATTATTCACAAACGGTAAAGTACTAGCTTGTTATTGTATTAATTTGCTATAAGTTATTAATAAGCTAATAGCAACAAACCAAATGAGAAATAATATGTGAGTAATGATGAAGACACAACTTTATACAAAAAAAATTGTACATCAATTGATATGAGGAACTAATGGGATGTCATTTTAAATGGCATTTTAAGTAGCCTGCCACTTTCATTTAAAAAACTTGGTGCAAAATATTCATTTCTCTGACAACAAATATAATATATATACACATACACAATACGAAATAGGATCATAATGGACTCATTTACACAAGTTAGACTGACTAATTTCAGCCATGTGGCACATCATCTTCCCTCCCATCATATTTATATGATATATCACACCTAAGATATATTCCTACAGATACGTTACAATGTGATTCCCACGAGACCCGAAACTTCAGCAACCGGACCCGAGAGTCCAAAGATGTTGACGGTAATCTACATAGTTGTCACCGACCAATAATAACTTTTAAGTCAGCTCGTGCATCCCAATCTCATACTTTTTATCCAATCCAACGGCACCAACATTATACGTGATGGTGGTGGGCCACACCAGAACACTTCCCACAACCCACCTAAAGGCACCAAATTCTACAGCATTGACCAAATTCTAAATAAAATCCTAAATTCTAAATAAAATCTTTACGGAAATGCTAAAGGCATCTTTTTTTTTTTTTACACTTTTAACAAATGGATTACATTATGATACAAGTGAAAATATAAAATTAAATAAACGTGTCATAAATAAGACTGAGAAAGTGAAAAAAAAAAAAATGATGCACCTCAAATTGTAATAGAGAGACCATATGATGCAGATCCAAGGGGCCGAATCTTACCCTTAATGGAGGAAATTTCTTCAAAATGAAGCCAAAAGAATTAATAGCTAAAGATTTGGGGATAGAAGTTAGAACTCGATATTTACCAAAATTGGTCATTTTACCTCTTAGGGGGCAAAAATAAAGCACAGATATATAACCTTAAGCTGAAAAGGGAAACAAGGAACAAGAACTTTCCAGAAATGGACCCGTCTTTTGTAGTATTTTTTTTAGCTTCCCTATAAATTCCGTTGCTTTTTCACTAGGACCCCCAACTGCTGTACTCCCTCTAGAGGGAAAGATTCTCTCTCTAGAATTCCCATGGTTACCATCTGACAAAAGTTTGTGGTGATATGGTATTGGTCCATTATCTCCCTCTCTCTCTCTCTCTACTGCCCCCAACCCCCCAGAAAAATTAAAAATCTGTGTTTTGTGGCTTTGGTAAAGAATTATAGGGCCTGGAACCATGCCCTACAACCAAAGGATGCTTTAACTTATAATGGGGTCCTTATTCTGCAAGCGAAATTGCCAAGTTTCATGCATTAAGGTCTCACTTTGCTTCTTGCTATCTTTATCATAAGTTGGTGATTATGGTACAATGGGGCAGTTCAGAATCTTGTTACTGTTTTGTCTAATTATTTTATTTTAGGACTAAGCTCTCTTTTCGTTCTTCTTTTGCCTTTTTGACATTGATATGAAGAGAGAAAAAGCCCCATTTATCGCTACAAGATTCTAAGATTCAAACAAAAAAGTCAAAAGCATAGATTCCATGTTGGATTGCAATACATTTATAAATAAATAACAAAAATAGCATGAATTGGTAAATTTTTTCTTTAATAAAATAATAAAAAAAAAGAAATTAATAGGGATAATTGGGGTATTGAATTGAAATTTGAAGGACACTGTTATGCCATTCCAAATGACCAAATCAAAATATTCACATGAGAGATAGAGCAAAACGACATCAATATCCCTCAAAGTTTTTGACAATTTCTTTTTCCTGTACACGTGCATTGACCTAAATGTCCTTACCTTCGAACGCAAAATCCAACTAAAAATAAAAAGCATTGACATCCATGTCAATCAGGTGAAACCAAGGATACTTTTGTGATTTCACATGTCATAATAAAATTAAAAAAAAATAAATTTAAAAAAGAAAGAAATTAAGACGTAATCACAAAAACCCAAACCCCCAAATTAAAATAGTTTTTTTTTTTTTCCTTTTTTCCCCCCTTCCTCTTCTTCTAGTTCATCTCCTTTAGAGATATTTCTCTCAACTTACCGTCACAGTCACACCCGTCACGGCTCACGCGCCATCCCTTCGGTGACAGACGCGAGCTTCTGGAGATTGAGCTTCACGACGGTATCGGCGAAGAGACGCGTGTCCTCCTCCGTGTTCCCCTCCGGCACATCCACTATGTACGACTCCAAAACGACGGTCCAGATCCTGTCGTCGCGCTCGAAGCCGTGCACCGTCGTCACCGACCGGTAATTCCACAGCCGGTGCTCGCCGCCGATGATGCTGAACCCGGTCACGCGCCGCTCGTCGTCGAGTATGTCGAGCCTCTCGGTGCTCGTGGCGGCCGGCAACCCGGAGATCACGTTTACGTCCCTGGTGGACCCCACCGTCATTTGGAACCCCTCCTTGACGACGCAGCTCTTGATGAAGTGCTTGTAGGTCTGGGGCTTGTCGAATCGCCGCACCACCGACCACACCACGTCCGGCGGCGCGTGGATTCGCTGCGCGAGTAGGGACGAGCATTGGCCCCGCCCGACCCGGTAGGTGTGGAACTCGGCCACGAACCGCTTCAACTCGTCGAACTCATCCTCAGTCAACCCGGTCGGGACCGGTACGGAAGAGTTGGTAGCCGACGAGGACTCGGCGTCTTGCTCGGCCGTTGAGCTCTCGGCTTTCTCCATTGCTTGCTCTGAATCGAAAGAAAGAGAGAGAAGAGAGAGACTGAGAGAGAGAGAGAGAGAGAGGAAAAGAGGGGAAGAGCGAGAAAGGGCTTTGGGGGAGGATTTTATTTGTTTATAAGGAATGGGAATTTAGGGACATACGGGGGTAAAATGGGAAATCAATTATTAGTATTAAAGATAGTATCACTTTTATATGTTTTTATATCTTATATTTTTGAAATTTTATTTAATTTGTATATTGTGTTTTAGTTATTATCAATATTAGCGTTTAGATCTAAAATTTATTATAAATTCATACTATAAAATTAATTTAAAACAGTTAATTTATTAAGATAATTTGATAAATTTATTTTTCAATCAGTTTTTATACAATTTATTTTTAATTTTTTAAACGATATCTTCTCAAATTAACTGTTCTAAATTAGTAGTAGGTATAAATTTATAATAAATTTTAAATTTAAGAGTCAATATTAATAATAACTAAAACATAAAATTTAATTTGAAAAATATGACAAAATAAAAGATATAAAAATGATTAGTATTATGATTATATATATATTTTTCTGGTGATTTATTTTTGGGATTTTAAATAAATAAATTAATAGGGGAAAATGGAATATAAAAATTGCACTTTGGGGAAGTGTTGGAAAGGTGTCAACTTGTTGAGGAGGACAGGTGGGCTCTGGCTTGCTTGACAGATCAACCTGGCTTTATAAGCCGATAAGCCGAGTCGAATATTTATGAAAACAAAACTTTTTATTTTTTTATTTAATAAATATCATTATTATTATTAAAAGGACAAGCTGCTATTGCCTGAATTTGGTTTCGTTTTAGGCCCATGACGGCAAGTATATCACATCTATTATTTTAGTATTTTATAAATTTATAACACTTTTACTTTTGTTGCTTTTTCCAATTATTTTCGTTTTTCTTTCTGTCTTATTAAGCTAACCTTATAATTAATTGATGTAGTGGTTTCTGTTTTCTCGGCTAGTGGATGTGAAAGGACCTATCTAACTCCATCTATATTCTTTTTTTTATTTTTAATTAAAAAAAAAGGCATGTCTACAGTAGGGGCGTCTCTGCGTAGGACCATGTCTATACACCGTTTGATGGGAATCTGTGTATAAACAGATTTCCCACATATTCTCGTTATTCCCCACAGATTCCCCTCAAACGGTGTATAAAGGGTGGCCCTACGTAGGGGCGCCCCTACTGTAGTCCTCCCCTAAAAGAAATTGAGTCTAAAAAACCTTTTTTTTTTATGAGATTTTCTGAATTTTATTTCATTCCCTTTTAATCTTAACTTTAAAATCAATAGTAAAGATAATATTAGGGATCATATGTAACGTCTAAATCTTATATAGGTATACTCTTGGAAGATTATGTGTATTTACATTATTTATGAGTTCAAAAAGAAAAAAAAATACATAGGTATACTCTTGGAAGATTATTTATATTTACATCATTTATGAGTTCAAAAAGAAAAAAAAAAATACACTCACATTTTTAAATGAGACCTAATGATGTTATATTTAGTATCAAAGCAAGCGGACCAAATTCATACATGTGTATGTTATGTGAAGATAACTCAAAAGTACTGTATATAGGTAGCACTTTTAAATGAGCCATATGGTAAATATGGATTATACTCTACTCATAAAGCTATATGGACTTTTGGATAGACCTCCAGCGAGAGCCTAAATTTGAAAATTTCGATCTTGGTTAATAATTTTTCTATTTTAAATAAAATGAAAAATTGAAAAAAAAAAAAGGACTAACGTTGAAGTTTTTAACATTTTCAAAATTTATTCATTGATTTTCAAGTTTAGAGATCAACCGTATAATTAATCGGTATAATAGAATGTGGTTTAGTGTCATTTATTTGTTAATTTCTTTATATTGGACTTTTATTTAATAGAATTATTATTGAGATGGAATATTGGTGATAAAATGATTGATCAATTTGAATGCTTACGTTGAATGGAAATCTAATCTGATGATAAGTTGGAATTTTATTTTTTATGGAGACGAGATTTGAACGAGAGATCTTAACAGTTAAAGAGAATAAGTTTACTAATCACATTAAGTCCGATCATAGTTAATTGGAATTCAAATATGCATTTTTTTTGGTTAAAGTTCTATTTTCACTACTTAGAGTACGACTATTGTACAATTATTATTTTTATATTATTTCTGTTTTCTAATCTTGTAATTAATCTCAACTTTAGGGGATAAATAATATTGAACTTTTATCTTAGCAAAATGCCAAGCTCGAGATGCATGGAAACGAAACAAGTTTTAGTTTTGTTGTAAAAAAAAAAAAACTAAATGCTCATTAATTTCATTATGAATTATCAAGATGATGCCGCATGATGATCAATTGATAAAGAGTGAAATTTAGCAAATAAACTTGATTTAAATGGTATAACGTAAGAAAATATATTCTAGCATTAACTTTTTGTACAATGGAGAATCTGGTACTTTCCCTTTTATTTATTGGCGTCAACTATAAAAATATATATATATATATATATATATATATATATATATATATATCATGAAGTTTGAGTGTTCTGTAATTTAAACTATGCAAAATAATATCTGAGATTAAGAATTTTGGAAAATTAATATCGTAGACTTGACTTTTTAACCAATTTTAGTAGTGAAAAAATAATAATATCTATCATTAAAATTGGATTAGTCCTTATTATAATCCTTAATTTTAAGAATATTATTCTCTTTTGCCTATTAAAGTTATTCAAAAATCAACTCAGATATTAATTTTCAGAAATTTTAATCTCAGAGTATTATTTTATAGAGTCCAACCAGAGTTTAAATTACAGAATACTTCTATTTTTTTTTCAATTTACTCTTTTTCTCTATTTTTCGCCTTAAATACGTGTCATGGAAGTAGCATAAACGATATCCCTTTGACATTAATTCATCGGGCAATATTAGAAACATATAAATAAATAAATAAGTAGATTAGAGATTAGTAAGAGAAATCGGTCGACTCTCAGTTGGACAAATTAACAAGACTAATTTCTGCCACTAATAAATAACCAGTCTGAAAGAAATGCCAGTTAGCTCAACCATTGTCTTTAAAAACTGATTTATTCGGAATATTTCTACTCTTACCATAATTTGTAATTTCTGCCTCCTAAATCTAATTTCAAGAACTAAGGGTTTTTTTAATTGACCTACTAATATGTATATCATGGAAAAACTAACAACATAACTAGGTTTTCACTTTTTTTTTTCTTTTTTTGAAAAAAAACCTCTATAGAGTTCTTGCTGGTGAAAATAAAAATTTGTTATCCATATACACTGGAAAACTCAATGAAACAAATATGAAGCTAAAAAACTGACAAGACAAGACAAAAGTGATAATTTGTATTTATATATGGGTTAGTGATATTGATAGCCCATAATATATACCTGTAGTACTACTTTGTACCATAAGAAAAATCACTTTTAGAGATGACACAATCTGAGACGGAATTCATTTCGTCTCTAAAGATTATTTTCAGAAACAAAATATTAGTCTCTCTACAACTAATATTTCAACTTATATAGTAATAGTCCATGAATTATGTAATTATTGCAATAATGATCCTTTTATCATAACTGTTAAATATTTAACAAAAATAAGTTATTACAGAACACATTGGTAATTGTAGTCAAAAATGAGATTTTAAATTTTTAACTTACATAGTAGACTACCGAGACTTATATAATTATTGCAATAATTATCATTTTTTTTTTTTTTGCAAATTGTTAAAAGTTTTAGTAGAAATTAGTTTTGTGCAAAGTGCAAAGTTTATTAATTATGGCTAAAAATGAGATTTTGAATCATGTCTAATTATATTATTTATCCATGACTATAATCTGTTAAAAAACAAACATTTTGTGACAAAGTGACTATTGCTATAACAATTGCATATTTTATGGGCTATTACTATGTACATTAAAAATTCGAAGGGCAAAATGATGTAATGAGTATAATTCAAGGACCATAACTATATTTTAACCCATTATATATTTATATACACATATATCATATTTGGCTACTTAAATAAGGAATCCCACATCAATTTGGAAGGAGAAGTATTTTTTTTTTTAGGATATAAACGGACTCCTCAAGTGAATATCATTAATCGAATAAAAGAACATCAAATTACAATATAAGTATAATGATTATAATTTCATACTCCTCAAAGAAAGTAGACGAAAAATAGATAATATACACAACTAAAAACAAATATGTGGGCTACATTATAATTTTTCAAGAGAAAGAGATAACAAGAATTATCAGCATTCTATTGCCTTCAACACTCATAGCTGCATTCTTGGCGGGGTAGACTATATGAGGCCAACACTAATTGAGATCCATTCTCATGGAAAAGAAATTTAAAACAAAAACTGACCACTAAACAATTCTAGATTTGAGAAAAAATCTTAGATTTAAGATCTGACCCCCAACTAAAATTCACATAAAATATAGTACTTCCAACTAGATTTAGATATGAACTTACTAAAACTGAAAAAGAAAAAAGAAGCAAGGAGGAAGAGGAAGAAAAATGTGAGAAGAGGAGGCCGGAGAAAGAGAAGGGAAGACCCCCTCTTCGGCCTCCAAGCGTGGGACAGTGCTGATTTTTTTGTTGGGAGGAGATGCGAGTAGAGAGAGATGCTACAGTTATTTAGGTTTAAAAAAAAAAATACATTCTTAGGTAAGTTTTTTTTTTTTTTTTTTTTTTTGTGGAAGGAGAAGTATTTACGTTGATAGATCCTCAAGTACCTAATACTTGTGCAGACACATTTTTGAAAAATCATGAGAGCAAGGCGGGTCGAAGTGTAGGTCTTGCAAATTTGATGATTGTATGGTCCCACATTGCAACAGGAAAATTTTTATCTCGAACAATGCATCACATGTGTCAGATTATATAGAATAAATATTAATCTTACATAATATAAATACAAAATTTCAAATGCATTTTAAAATTTAGAAATTAGTTAAAGAAAAGAATTATAGGCTTAATTTGCGTAATTTTAACTCTATATTTGTATAATCTCAGACGAGCTTTCTCTTTAAATTTTCTTTTTGGTTTAGATTCAAAGAAGTATTTTATTATGTTATCCTTTATCATCCACTTAATTATTAACAACTTTTACTCGATGCTTTTTTTTTTTCTTTTCTCTTTGCTTTTTTTTTTAAAAAAAATTTACTACGTAGAGATTTGATCTCAGGATCCTCCACACTGGGGGAAAATATGATTACTACTAAGCTACGGTTGGACCATATGATGGCTGAAATATAGTAATGCTATAGACTGTCATTTTTTGGAGTGCAAATTTGCACAAAATTACGTAACATAATTTATAAACGGTCGCACATTATAATATGCTTTATATAGTTAAAATTGTGTTATATCATTAGGTGCAAGTTAAAATTATGACAATATGATATTTAGCATACTTTTAGCATTGGTCAAAAAAATTATTTTACAATATTGCAATTAAAGTATATGTAAAAATTTACGGTCTTGCCATAATTTTAAATTCAAAACGTATTTACATTTTAAATGGTCATATTTGATACATGTTTCCTTATTTATTAAATTATATAATTATAATTTTATCTTTACTGAATTTCTGTAACTTAGAGCTCGAATTCAATATTGCTAAGAACATATTTCGTAAAAAAAAGAAAATGGAAAAAAAATAATACGTGAGAGGAATGCATAAAAAATGATTCATACTTTGTAGATGAAGTAGATATTTTATAATTAGAAATTGGGTAGTAAAATAATTGGATTTAAGGGCATGTTTACTAATCTATAATTGATAGTAAAGAGAACAAGAAAATAGAAAATATTTCCTTTTCATATATTTACATATTAATTAGAAACATATGAAAGAGAGTTAAAGTATTCACTCATTGTTTCTTATTTTCCTCCATTCCATTTTTACTCATTCTCTTTACGATTCATATGATTACATATTAGTAAAGAAGCATACTTCTTCAATGCGAGTACTATCTCAAATTTATGGTTGAGAAAAGTTTCTTCTTTAAAAAATTTTGTAGCCTCTTTAACGCCCTACTAGTAAACAGTCGCATCGATAACGACATAGTTCTTAAGTACTTTCCTACTTCTCCATAAGTTTATATGGAAGATCAATGAGATCACTTTTTAGTCGCATACTTCACTTTCGCTTTTGCTATCAGGAAGGCGACATTTTTCGACTTACTAAGAGTTCGATCCTTATTAAGCTAGTGGCCTTTTTTGGGATTAGGCAGGTCAACTATTTATGGTGGTAAAAAACTACACAACAATAGCCCCCCAGCTTTTAATACGTCCTTGATGTGTTGAAAGCTTTCTTCGATAAAATAGTTGACTGCATGCCATTATGATCAATAGTCTTCGCTCAAGTCTTCAATTGAACTTGTTGTAAGTTCTCTCAGTTCTTCTTTGTTGATGTTGATGATTGACTTGGTAGGTGTAAAGCAGCGATCAAATAGTGTGATTATATATAATTAAACACTACAAGAAATACGACTTTTGCCGGCGCAAAAATGTGTCTGCAAAAGTAATGAATTGCGCCAGAAAAAGTTTCTCAGACGCAAATTCGCGTCTGCAGCACTCGTCTATGATTCCACGCCTGCGAAAGTTATTTTTTAATACTCTGGCGAAACAGTAAAATTCGCCTGCAAAAGCAGCTAGAAAACGCGTCTGCGAAAAAATTAACTTTTGCCGGCGCGTTCTACTTTTGCAGACATAAAAACACGTCTGTGAAAGTTTTTAAGACCAGATTCTTTTCTAGACGTGTCAACACGTCTGCAAAACATTGTGAAGCTATTTTCAAATATATATTATTTCTAATAATTATTTGTGAATATTCAAAATTCAATTAAAAAAAATAATATAACCAATAAGAAAATTTATATCATATTATGAATATTATTCTAAATATTCATACATTGCCCAAGCCAAAAAAAAAAAAAAAACCCATACAATGAATATTATTCAAAATTATGAAAACAAAAAACTAATGTCTTAAGCTACTAGGTGAAGGATCCTGAGCAAAGAAATCCTTTGCCTTCTCATATGATATCGGCTCATCTCCATCCATAAAATTAGTTAGATCCATATCAAAGCCTAGGCCATGATTGCTCAATTTTGAATCATATGATACCTGCGGTACCAAAATAATAGCAAAGACGTTATTGAACAAAATTAAAAGAAATTCATTTACCATACTCTAATCATAGTACGACAAACTTACATTAGGAATGAAAATATTGTATCAACTAATTAATTCACATTCTACTTAAGGAAGATATATAGCATAAGATACAAAAGGTACCAGGTACAACCAACCAAAAGGTAAAAACTCCTTCAACTTCCAGCCGGCTGGCTGCAAAATAGAAAAAGAAAAATAATAAAATCAAAATAAATTGGAGGCGGCGAATTTCTAATATCAATAAAGAATTTCTAAGGGTGCAAGAAGGGTCATGCACCAGATGACACTGAAAACTAATACATCATACTACATGAGAAAATTAAGCTCACCTGCCCACCAAAGTTTAGAGCTAGCTTGACATCTTCCCCAATGCCTAGTTCCTTCCTTACCTACAAGAAGAAAAACTAATGACATAGTGAATTGAATTAAGCAATCAACGGATTATAGAAACTGCAAGTCTCACACCTCTTTGTAGGATTTGTGTAGTTTTCTGACAACTAGGGGAACATCAATAACATTACGAAAAGCAGGCACTTCAAATTTTAAGTATAGAATTCAAGAGAAACTAGTTAAAAATTTTAAGTATAATAACAAAGGGGTGAATCAATAACATCACGAAAAGCAGGCCTTGTTGAATCTCTCTCTCATATACAGATGGATTAACCTTTAAAAAAAAAAAAAGGGATCTTTTGTAGACAAAAGAAATAATTGAATATAAAATATTATTGTTTTAACCTAGAAATTACGTGTTAAATTTAATATGATATGCTAAATTTAGAATTGACGCACTTTTTTTTAGCATCAATATGTTAAATGGGAGATGGTCTAACATTACTCGGCTTGAAAATGTTTCCCATGTATGCACATATCTTTACCGATAATGGTGCCGCAATAGGGGTACGTGGGTGTACATATATAACAAGGAGATAATATCGAAAAAGAAAAAGACCACCATGTATAGCCTTTTTGTAGAAAACCCCGCACCTTTTTATTAAGGGTAAACTTAAAAAAATACTATGAGGTTTAGGTGTTCTGCAATTTAGACCCTGAAGTTTAGACTCTTCAAAATAATATCCTGAGATTAAGAATTTCTAAAAATTAATACCCTAAGTTGACTTTTTAATTAATTTTAATAGATAAAATACAATAATATTCTCGAAATTAAGGAGAATAATAAAGATTAATTCTGTTTTAATAGAAGATATTATTATTTTTTTGTTACTAAAATTGGTCANCTTAAGGAGAATTTACACCTAAAGGGTCTACTAAATCTTTGTGATGAAAAATAAGACTCACTCATTAATGTTTTCAAAACTAACCCCAATTGCCATGTCACACATGCAAAATTACTTGGATATCCTATTTCTTCAACAAACTTTAAACTACTTTAGTCGCCACCACCGGTCCCGATCCCGACCCCGGCGGCGGCACCTCCGCTCGACTAGGTTCGAAAAATTTCGATCGTAGTCGAACTTGTTCGGCCATCTCTCCCAGTTTTTTCGATCATTTTTCAACCAGTGGCTGAAAAATTTCGAGCCACCGTTCGACCGTAGTCGAACAATTCGACTGGGGTCAAAGCGACCGGTCGAAATTTTTGACCGGCATTCGATTGGCGTTCGACCATAGTCAAAAAATTTCGACCTCAATCGAACATAGTCGGCCGTCTTCCCGGCGCCGCCTCCGTTACATTTGATTTTTTCGACTTGGTCGAAAATTTGCAACTAGGGTCGAGTTAGGGGTAATTTTAGAACTCTAAATTATTCATTAAATGACATGACAATAAAACTCCTAATTTTGTAAATAATTTCTAAATTATCCATTTTTTCATCACATGTATTAAAAGAGGGTCAAAATTGATAATTCCTCCGCCTTTTTTTCAATTTCAGTCTTTTCTGAAGCCCTATTTACCGTCACAATGGACTGGCACTACGACTTGAACTCGACGAGACCAATTTTTATAGAGAGAAAAAGGGGAACAAAAAGAAAGGAGTAGAGAGATACATACGCAATTAGAGAAAAAAAAAAAAAAAAAAAAAAACGAAGAGACATACAGACGAAGGAATAGGGAAAGCAACAAAGAGGAAGGTTAGATGTTATACAACGAGGTTAGGTGTATTCTTAGCTTTATGCGCACTTCACTTTTAGGCCTTTGGATTTGATCAACGGTCTCCTAAATTTCAGCCCTATATAGGGGCATCCCTATTATAGATAGGCCCTTAAAAAAATTTTGTATTTATGTTTTTCTGTCAAATCTCAAAGGATTCACATGTGTAGTCAAAATTGAAGTTAAAATTATTAAAGATAAAATTTGTATGTCAAAAATCTACTATAATTGGGTTCTTGGTAGATTACAAACTATTCATTAGTCAAGATAATTACTTTCTAGCTATTTCTGTGTATGCAATTATAATTTTAAAGAACAATGACAATTCTTCAATAATTTTAAACTTTACTTTTGACCACATATGTGAATAAGACAAAATTTGAGAGATAGATATAAAAAAAGGATCTAAGTATTACAAAAATAAAAATTTGAGGAGTCAAAAGCTATAAAATAAAGAATAAAGATCTAAGTGATACATTGTGTAAAAGTTGAAGATCTAAGTGATATTAAAACTAATAAATAACTGCTGAAATAAATGGAAAAATGAAAATAGACTAAGAGATATAAATATATAAAGTTTGGGATCTAATTAACACTCGAGGGAAAGGTTGGAGATTGTAGAAAATATAAACTCTTTAATTTATAACATTAGTGATCCTTATGATATTTCTTATTCTAATAATGTATTCGTAAGAAAACTTGAACCCAAGGAATCACAGCATCAGCATTCTTTTGAAACGAAAAATAAAACTGACAGATTAATTTTGAGGTTAATTTTGGAGTCACAAATTTAGTCTAGGCTAGATTAAATTTGTATAGAAATTGACATGCTAAAATGTTTGAATGTAAAACATTTTTGGAATTAAATCGTAATTAATTCCATACTTGTAATAGCCCTCCCTTGAATCCTATAAATTCACATCCATTCTCTTTAGAATTTCATACCAACTAATAAGTATTCTTACCTTCAGTTTTTGTTTCTCTTCTCAATAAGTTCTCTCTAGAGTATAGATTTTCAGTATAATAGAGTTCGGGCTTCTTTTAGTTCGCCAGAGTAGCACTTGTAGTGTAACAATCGCTGCTCATCAACTGTTGTATCCTGGGAGCTGGACACCTAACGACCTCAAGCAGTGACTGAGAAGAGGCAAATCTATTTTAAGGAGATTGTGAGATACACAAGTCTCAATTCCTCGTTGTAATTTGAATTTCCTACTGTTTTGGTATTGTTGTTATTATTTTGTTATTCTATTAAAATTCCAGTATTTTTGTTTGTTTCTTTACATGCTATATGCATTATTTTGGCTAACATATACAACCTGTACTATATTATATATTTAATGATTTTTTTTTTTTGATAACAATGAAAGTTTGATATTATCAGCTCATGTACTAATTATTTAAACGTTACTAAGTAATCCAAACAGAAGGTCTTGGTGAGTGATATAATGTTTCTGATTTAATATATATATATATCTTTATAGTTTTCTTCAATAATATTGCACCCTTTACAATTCTCTTTATAATAATTTGTCTCTTGCCTTGTAAATGTTGTTATTTGATTCTATAATTCATGTTTCTAATCTTCCCATGCATTATGTAGTTATGTAAAGATCAATCTACAGCAGTGATTAATTCGAAAAATTTAAAAAGTAAGTCAAATTAATTAGAAGTTTTTCAGTTTAGCTTGTATTTATATATAAGGGTTAATCGCGTGAAAATACCTTTATTTTTAATTTTTTTGTAAAACATACCCTATCTTTTGAACTTCTATAAATTAATAACCTCATGTTTGTAAATCTGCAAATTCATATCCTCATATTTACGAATTCTGCAAATTAATACCCTAATATTTATGATTTCTGCAAATTAATATCCTCAATTTTTATTTTCTTTGTATATTTATATTATGAGGAAATTAAAAGATGCAAACTCCTCTCATTAACTTATTAAAAAGTTTAGATATTAATATATTATCAGAAATATTTTATAACTACTTTTTTTGGTTAATTGCTAAGAAAACACCAATTTCTTTTACTCTCATTTTTTTTACAATTAATTATTTTTACCTTTCGCTCTAATTTTTTACTTTTTTTTAAATGAAAAGTGAAATAAGCTAACTATAAAATTATTTAATAAGTTTTAATTAAGTTGATGATAGTTACTACCATCTTTTTATCATTAAAATCAACTAATTGGGTATTAAGGTTATAAATTTATAGGAATTTCAAATGTTAGAGTATTAATTTACAAGAATTTTAATTGTTAGCATATTAATTTGCATAATTCAAAAGTGAGTGTATTATTTTATAAAAATTCAAAAATCATGGTATTATTTTGTAGAAATTTAAAAGTGAGGGTATTATTTTACAAACATTCAAAAATCATGGTTTTTTTTTTTTTTTTTTTTTTTTGCAAAAAAGTTAAAAGTGAGGGTATTTTAATATTATTATCCCTATATATAATATATGTAACTATTGAGTTTTGCAAAACGTCATGCAATATTTAACAGGTATATATATATATATTTATATATCTATATAGACTAAAAAAAATTATGTTTTTTTTTAATAACTATAGATATATACAATACATTTTGTATGTGTTATGAATTATGTACAAAAAGCAATTATGATGCCATTTTTTTTTGTCAACAACTCTTTAAATGATGGCCATTAATTCAAAATTAAATGGTGAAAAAAATATTATACCTGATAAGTTAAAAAGAAAATATCTATTGAAATGAGTCCCATATATACAATATATATATATATATATACGTGAAGCAGTTACGTAAATAGTGAGTTTGGAATGAATTTTTCTGCTCTTAAATCGGGATAAGTACGCAATGCTTTTAGAAATTCGGTGGGTCAATGCTATTGTTTTGAGCATAATTTTGTTTTTGTTTTTTCGTTTTGGTTTTTAATCTAGAATCATTAAACAATGTAGATCAGAATCAAGATTCTATTATTGGTTAGGTAACAATTATCAAGTTTATATTATTATAATCATGTTAATTATTATAATCATACCGGAGGATCACCTCTCTATAGCGGACTTATATAAAGAAGGAAGAAGAAACTTTTAGTAAAGGATGGGGAGCAGCTCTTTTTTGTTACTAAACTTTAAAACAAGAATAGCAGTCACGAAGCTTTCTCAAACTTTGTCGTTAGTCCTTTTCAACATGATCAGATTGCTATTTGCAAAAAGAATATGTGTCTTTTGAATCATTTTTGTTAGGGGAAAATATCACCCTTTTTTTTTCGGAGATAAATACGAACTTGCTATTTGAAAGTAGAAACATTTACAATAACAAATGCTCATCATGGAAGAAAGATTCTCCAATTAAATTAATAAGCTAACTCTCTGCTACGTAAATTATGTGAGGTTTCACAACAAACATGCATATGCTTAACCACCATGTTAGGAAAAAAGAAAAATAAGCAAAATACATTTTACAACAAATTACATTGTTAATGAAACCTTAAATAACTGTAATTGCATCTAACTTTATAAGTATAAAATATTAAGGCAATAAACTTTGATTCTTGCAAAATACCAATTCCACCACTTGAGTTTACTCTTTCTGAAAGATATGGTGACAAGTTTTTTGCCGAGTCAATATTCATCGACATTTATTAGTCCGAAATCATAACTAAATCTATATAGAAAGTGGGATAAAAGGATGATAGAGACAGAAATCTACCTTTACACAAGAGAAATGGTTATTAAATAGAAATGAAAACAAAACAAAAAGAAAATATCCTATCAGAGAGAGAGATCCAAGGAGAATCTTCCTCTTCGAAGGAGTGGTATCCATGAGAGATCAAAATTATAAAGAGAAAAGGAAGCTTTCAGATAAAAAGAAAGTGGCTAGAGTTTTAGAAAAATATGATTATATATGATTAATTTTAGCCATAGTTTAGGACGTTATAAAGATTGTCGTCAAAATTTAGAAATTTTATCTATGAGTTCTATACTATATGATGGAAAAAATTACCTTGGTATACATACGGAAGCGTCTATGGCAGCTCTAGATTGGATCACTAGGTAGGTATCAGTCCAGGATTATTACGGGAGGTCTCATGATACTCCGAGTTGAATGTCTCCTTCAATGTTCATAGTGAATGGTGTTACTGGAACAACCGTTACAAAATCCACAACTCAAGAGCACTCATGTTCAGTGGACTAAGGAGAGAGATTTTTGTAGGATACGTTTCACGTTCTATACATGTAAATCTAACATGAAAGACTAATATTCACTTAATATAGAATATTTTTTCACACGCACAAAAAATAATTAATGAATATTATACCTCATCTTAGTAATATTTTTGACCAAATAGAATAAATATGTGATTTACTGTATATATCCTCGTATTAATCTCATTGTGTCAGGATATATTGCCTTTTAATTAGGTTTATTCCTGATAAACCAGTTCCCTGATCGGGTTTAGTCGCATTCCGAATATAAAACCCAATAAAGAAAAAATCCAACACTATATGATACTGCAATTTTGCCTATATATAATACGTATGTTTTGTTAAATCTTTAATAGAAAGTGTTTAAAATGACGAAATTAAGTACTTCTAGAAAGGATAGAGACCATTACTCTCTGTATAAAAATTTAGGGACTAAATATTTTAGAAATAGTTTAGGAACCAAATTAGGATTTGAATCTAAAACAAATACAAGCTAATCTTCTAAAGGCATCAAGTTGTGCTAATATATGGTTTCTAATTCAAGATACTATTGAGTTCAATATACAACTTGAGTGGTGGCGTGGTGAGTTGATTAGTAAGCATTCATAAAGCGTTGGAAACTCCTGGAAGAATATAAATATTAATCAGGATCAAGCGTCTTTTAATAGTTTAAGCTTTTATAAGAATTGAGCTAAGTACTTATAAAAAAAAAAAAAAAAAAGAAGAAACTGAGCTAAGTAATTTCCTAACAAATTAAATAATGCATTTTATATTTCTCAAAACGAGATCCATTAATTTCTTTTTTTAAGCCGTTCCTTTTTAATTTCGGAAAAGAATAAGTCTGTTATCCGCATGTGACTGTACAATTATTTAAATCACATGATCAGCAAATTGCTGATTTGTGGATAGAAATTATGTCATTAGTGTGTTTGTGGAGGAGGTATTTCCATTGGGATCTTTTAAGTATAATTCTTTATTTTTTTTCAATTAATTTTCGGAATGAAGTAATTTACGTCACACATGTGTTATCCTTTCACTTCCTCCTTTTCTAACACGTTCACGTAATTTTACCCCCAAAAATTGTAAATGACCGGTTACAAAATTTAAATAAATGACTTTTATTAAATATTTTTATTTTTAAGTTAACATGTCAAAATTTGATTAGATAGACAAAAATTACACAAGACAGATAACTGGACAAAGAATCTGGGTCCAAATTAAAAACCCTGCTGAACTCTTGTGGTTTTTTAAATAGAGTATTTATAAGAAATGATTTTTTTTTTCCAGATCAATTGAAAAAATGCCGTTCTTTACACCAATTTAATAAATGACTGTTTTATAATTTTATTTTGATAAATGGTTATTTTTTAGTTGATTTATTTTTTATAAAATAAATTAATTTTTTAAAAAATAAATCAATTTTCAAAATATAAATCAATATATTTTGATATACTAAATATAAAAAGCTGTCATTTTCTAAATAATTTTCAAAATTCAGCCAATTTTTAATAGTATTTGAAAAATAACTATTTTGCAAAATATAATATAAAATTCAACTATTTGGCTAAAAAGCCCTTTTAAATATGTCTCCAAGTGTTTTAAGATCCAAATATCTTCACTTAAATTGCTATTACCCCAAATCTCATATATATCCACGTTTCTAGTTATTTGTTTAGCTTAGGATCTGTTATATATTTGAGTTTACAATTTCGATTTCAAGTTTGGCGGGCTGAATTTGACAGGTTGATTAGTTCAAAGTCTTGGGATGATTTAAAATTGGGTTAATGGCATCATTGGTCCTCAACCTATTATCATTTTGGCATATTGGTCCTCAACTTTTTTTTTGTAATATTTAAGTACTAAACGTTTCTCTTTTTGGCACCATTGGTCCTTTTGGTATATTCTATCTAAGATTCCGTTATTTTTTTGAATGAGAGAAATTTTACACCATTGATCTCGATTTTTCAATTGTTTAACAATTTGGTCGCTATTTTTTTGTTCTCATATTTCAGATTAATAATATTGCATCTGCCAATCTTTCGAAAAATTAAAATTCTAAAAAAATTAATTTTTCAAAAGGTTGAGAGACACAATAATATAAAGAAATGAATATTTAAAGAAAAATTATAAAAAATTTCAGGCTTATTTATCGCAAAAAGTTAATTAATTTTTTATAATAACCATTCATAATTATATGAACATTTAATGGATATAGTAAATTTTTAGTCAAATTTGACCAGTATAAAAGTGTGTATATGAAATTATTTTTATTTTAAAAATGATAAGATAATTATTTTTTGTTCATAAAGTTACTATAGTTTGATTTTGTTCATAAAGTTACTATAGTTTGACATAAACTAATGTTTATCAGTATAATTTTTTTTTTTGAATTTTATTTTTAAATGAACAATTTATTTTATATCCATCTTTGAATTTTAATTTTCTAAAAGATTGACAGGTACAATATTATTAATCGGAAATATGAGTACAAAAAAATTGGGACCAAATTATTAAACAATTGAAAAATCGAGATCAATGGTGCAAAATTTCCTTTATTCAAATGAATTTTAACGGAATCTTGGATAAAATATGCCAAAAGGACCAATAGTATCAAAAAGAGAAATGTTTAATACTTAAATGCTACAAAAAAAGGGTTGAGAACTAATATGTCAAAATAGTAATAGGTTGAGGATCAATAGTAACATTAACTCTTTAAAATTCTTAGAAAGAGAGAGTTGGAGCTTGTGTGGTTCCTTCCTAGAAAAAAAGAAGTAAACGTCCACCTCATTCTATGGCCAATCCAGCTAAGCAAACCATTCCTCTTTTGTATGCATATCCGCAACTTACATCATTACATAATACATACGAATATAAAATACACATTAATTTTCCCAAAAAAATTTATGCACTAGTCTGAATTGATCAAAAGTTGACCCTTTTAGCAAAACAAATTAAAATTTGAAATGGTCAAGATATTCATACATTCCCACTAAAAACAAAGGCAATTCACTTTCTCACTTAAACAAGACGCATCCAATTACAATCCCTTTGTTATATTCACCAAGTCCATCACTTCTTGCTCCCCGGCCTCCTATATATTTTATTATTTTTTTCTTTTGGGTTTGTGGTTCTTGTTGTCTATACTCTTTTCCTAATCATAGAGGAAAAATAATTAAAAAATAATTAACAAAGAGGATATATGTATAAATCATGATGTTGGAATTTTTAAACCGTATAATTTGTTAGTGTTATTAATTTGATTCTCAGCTTATGTTTTTAATATTATTGATTAATAGTGATCTAGAAGCTGAATGGCTTGTGAGAAGTGAGTCGAGCCATATTATATGTTAGACGTCAGACTTTGATTATTTTTTGTTAGTGTATCTATATATAGTACGCATAATATTGAATATGACATTGTTTAAACCAATAATATATATGTATATATGATCATCTGGGGATAGCTGTAATAATAATTGTGGTTTTAAAATTTCGAATTATTCGAATTTAGAAGAGAAATTTCTTGTCTGTTTGCATTTTATGTATGTATTAATTTGACGCACCCTAAAGCAATGAACAAAATCAAATGTATCTCACCGAAATCACATGAGCAATTTGGAAAGTAGCAGCCTAGAAACTTTGAAAACAGTATGAACATGACAACCGTATATTAGCTAGCTTTATGCTTTATTTGGTAGCTGGGAAAAAGGAATTATAGGCCAAAAAGACTAAAAAAAATAAAAAAACAAAGCTGAAAAGGGAAAAACTACTTTAAAGAATTTTATATTGAAAAGGATCAACTAAAAAAGAAATATGCTTATTGGACGAATCAAACTTAAAGCTCAATCCAACTTGATCAAACAGTTTCTTCTATTGGAAAAAAAAAATTACAAAATATGATAACAATGATAATTACCATATAGTTTGTATCCAATAAATTATACACCGTTATATTATTGATGCACAATATATAAAGTAGATGTGATCATATTATATTATTAGATAGGTGGTCGAGATCTACATCATCACTTGTATATATATATATTAAATAGTTATGTTCATGGGAAATTTATTAAGAAAAAAGAAAGAAATTACCACCATAATGATTAGGAATACTAATAATTTAACACTTCTTAGGAAAAATTAACTAGAATTAATAAATAGGTTAAATAAATAGTTGATTAGCAGCCTAATAGTTTCAAAGGCCAACTGGGAGGGGTTCTCTTCTTTTCGCTTTTGCAAGATTTTCCATCCTTCTTTGGTTTATTCTTCTTCTTAAGTTTTTGCTTCGGAGGAGTACTTGGAGGGTTCTGTTCCTCCCTATCAGATTTTTCCTGCCAAAAAAAGTAAAATAAATGGCGATATAATGATAATATAATTTAAAAAAAAAAAAGGCCAAGTGAATCATTCCAAAAGGACAACTACCACTCTTTAAGGTTAGCTTTTATATCTGATATGTATGGAATTTGCAAAAGCAAATCTTTCCAAGTAGACGCTGATGTGAACTGCATTTACTGTAACCCTAGCTAGTGGCCAGTTTGAAGAGAATAATTTGTTGTTATTTTGTGTTCGTTATGCGGAAAAAAAGAAAAGAAAAAAGAAACAGATACTATTATATATAATCCTTCAATAAAGAATAAAAAAATGATAGAGATGAAACAGAAACAAACAACAAGTGACCATATAACAATATATACCAATCGTCATGATCCACTATCATTAGCAATGATACATGAACACAAGTATAGGTTTAAGAATATTAAAGTATGTTGGATGTCTAATTCTTTTGAAAAATTATTTGGAAGGGTGTAGAGAGTCAAAATTGGATATGGCAATATATAAATTATGAGCATACTAATTATAATATGTCTATGCTTTGATCAAGTTGTCTAATAGTTTCACATATTCGTCTCATTTTAATTTCTGAAATATGTCAATCAGTATCCATTAGTAAAGTCTCTTGACATCGTATTACAAATTGTTTATAAGATAGCATCGGTATTATATGCTATATATGCATTCAGAGCAAGAAAGAGTTAGTTATATTGAAAGAGAATTAAAAAGAAATAAAAATAAAAACTCTCAAATTACCTCAATTTCATGAGTGGTGCTCATGACATGGAGTTGGGATATTCTTGAACTGCCATAATTGGGATTAATGTTGAAAGTTGGCAACGAGGATGAAGATGACTCTCCTCTGGATCGGTGGCTAGAACTGTCCCCAGATGTCTGAGAACAAGTGCCTGATGATGAGGTGCGTGACGTGCTACTTGATTCCATATCTAAGCATAGCTGAAGAATGAACCACCAAAAATTATATATATCATTAGTTTTTAATTAACAAATTAATTAAAAAAAACTTCTTATTTTATACTAATCTAGTAGGTATTTTTTTTTTACCTATCTATAGGTATTTCCTTTTTTAGCCGTTGGATTATGATCTAATGGATACTATAATTTGAATATTTGAAAAAAAATAATAAAAATAAATACTTATTATTTAATACTTTTTTCTCTTCCTTTTATCATAAAAAGACATACATGATAATTTTTAATTAGACAAAACAATACCTATGGATAAATTAAAAAAAAAATATCTACTAGATTGGTGGCCTATATATATAATATATATACAAATGTGTGTGGGTGGGCTTTGAAAGTATCTTGTTTTTAACTTCAATATAATATTATTGAGTTACATATTGTTCTCATGTTGACTTTATGTAAAGAAAGCCTGATTAATAATATTGCTGAAGAACGGCTTTAGTCATCATCAAAGTTTATGAAGGGAATAGAAGTTTTCTCCTCCTGTACATATGAAGTGTAATATTATAGTTTATGCTTAAGTGAGCTCTACTTGGATCTTATTTACGAGCCTATAGCAATAAACGGAGATGTAAAAGTGGACAACTACACCGCAATATCATTACCCTATTGTCCAAAGTGCACACAATAAATTATTAATAAAATTGCACCAATGGCAAGATCTAAATAAAAGATGTCAAAACAAAGTAAAAAACCAAAAGAAAAAGATAAAGAATCTCATGATCAATATAAAGATATGTACATATATTTAAACATCCTCAAATATGTGTGTAATATACACATGTACATATATATACACGTATATTTCAGTATGGGATTGGCTATCCTTAATACGTATGAATTTGATCTCACTATATAGATCAGTCCGCAATCATTAATGCTATGGTAAAACAAGAATAGCATAGACAATTTGTAAATGTTTTAAAGAGAAAATTTATGATTCACAACTCGATTTATATGACTCGTTCGTAATTATACGGCAACTAGTTAATAAATAAGAGAAAATGTAACGATTATATTGTATAGATTTTCTCTCCCATATAGAGGACATTTGGAATTTTGGATCATTTGAAATTAAAACATATTGAGAAAAAACAATTTAGGCAAAATATATATATATATATATATATGTGGAATAAATCAAAAAAATGAACATAATAAGTTTCACCTGAAAAAGTCTGCTTTCAAGAGATGCCACACGATCAATCAAAGACCCCTTTAAGTGAGTCTCCTTTAATGCCATATCCATTGGCATACAGCCACTTCTCCTGATCAGTTCTCCTCCAGAAAAAGCACTAATATTATCGCTGCTTTCTGATCCTTCAAACTTTGTTTTCCTTTCCATATATTTCATCTAAAAGAGATTTAAAAACAAAAAAAAGCCAGATACATAAGAGGAAAAAAATCTTGTTTAACTTCGATTCCAAAAATAATTTATTCACATATTAGACTTACAATAAAATCTAAACGATCCAACCTAGAAAGGAGAGGGTTGGAGGAATTAGATGGAATTGCTCCATCACCCATTTTTTCTTTTTTCCTTTTTTGTGTGTGTGTGTGTTTCAAAGCTAATAATTAATTATGAAAGTTTGGAAGTGCATGGCTTTGGTTGTATTTTTGTAGAGCTTCTTTAGTGGGAACCGAGTTAAAACGGTTACACATTCCATGCTCCAACGTTAGGCTGATTAAGTCCACGTCACTGGTCATGCGGTAGTCTGTTACATTACGTGGCGGATAAGTATAGGTCTGTAATATCGGAAATGTTATTGGAGGCCCAGAGTCTGTGTTACTCGTGTCAATCTTTCGACCCATCCTGGGAGCCCAAAGTAACTACTGCGTTATGTATGATGAGAAAACTAGCCCATACGCCCTATTTAGAAAAGAATTAAAAAAATACGGCGGACTCAGCTTTTTCTGGTACTATTTTTTTGAGAAAAATACTAATTTTAACAAAGTTTAAAAAAATACCAGTTTTTAAAATATAATTTGTAGATATTTTTCGAGCACTAGTAACTAATAACCGAATGTATTTATAAATGGTATATAACTGGTAAATGGTAACCAGTAACCAATTTTTAGAAATTGATAATTAGTAACTATTTTAAAAATAGTATTTTTGTAAAAAAATTTTGAAAATAGTATTTTTCTAAAAAACTGGTACGGGAATTAGGGAAAAAAAAACTAACGTGCTATATTTTTGTAATTCTTTTTAGTTTTTATAGGTAAAAGTATTAGAAACCCATGTTTGATAGGAAGACAAGGCAGAAAAGGGAGAAGACAAAAAATATTAGGAGAGAAAATGAAGAAATAAGTTGTTTGGTAAGAGAGAAAAGATAAAGAAAGAGAAAAGACCGACGAAAAAAAAAAAAAAACCGGAAAAAGAATTGGTGGGAACCATAAAAACTTATCTCCCAAATTGAAGAGGAAAGAAATGAAAAAATCTGTTTAGTTAATATGGGAGTTAAATTACTAAATTAACNAATTAAGGTTTTTTTTTTTTTTTTTGACTCTTTGTTTAAAATTTTCAATTTTCTAAATTTCAAATCAATTGCTAATTGAAAAATAACTGAATTGCTACTCTTGAAAACTCTCCTTCCATAGTGTTTTATTTGATAGCATGACTATTGGAATAGCATAACAATGAATTCTAATAAAATATATTCCTTTATTTGATTTGTCAAGAAAGTTGTGGGAATAACTATTCCATTAGAACTGTTATTCTATCAAAATGGGTGAATTATAATTCCTAAAGTAGACAAGTGAAATAGTTATTCCATTCAAATATAAAATTTAAAAATAATAATTTTCCAACACTATCCCTTAAAATATATGAAGTATTTATAATGCTCAACAAAGCATATGAATTATATTTAGTTGGTTATTTTATTTCGATTAATTACATTGTCTTTTCATTCTTATTTCTATTCCATTCCATTCTGGCAAAAGAGTTGCTATTTTATTTTTTATTTTATTGGGCTTCTTATAAAAATCTAAGCCCCAATCCTAAAAAATTGAAAAATCTCAAATGAGGTGAATTTTTTGAAAAATCCCAAATCTATTACAAAATACATTTTTAAAGTTTATTTATGAAACTACCACTTTCAAAGAAAATTTAGAAATATACCATTTTTTTAAAATTGGATTTTTCAAAAGTACTCGGGGTAAACACTCAGGTTCTTTGGGGAAACCAATCAAATTACTTGAGGTAATTTGATCACCTTAGATAACTTGACTGCTTACCCAAATTATGAAAATACTCTATCAACTAGTAAAAATTGATATTTTTCTAAAGATATTTTGAAATGTAATATATTTTTTTTAACCATATAAAATCAAATTCCATCTTTTTTTTGGGGTTAAGTAGGCAATTATTACTTTTTTTCAAATGTTTAATCAAATTTACCACTACCCTTAAATTCTACCACTTTTGGGAGGAAATTAGTCAAAAATCTGTCAAGAATTTAAGAAGAATTCATCAAAAATCCATCAAGATTACCACCAACGTCAAGAATCTATCAAGAATCGTAAGAATTCATCAAGAACTCGTCAAGATAGCCGCCAACGTCAAGAATCTATCAAGAATCCATCAAGATCGTCAAGAATCCTTTAGAAATTCATCAAGAATCCGTCAAGATTGTCAAGAATTCGTCAAAATTTCATCAAAAATCTGTCAAGATCGCTGCCTGTATCAAAAATCGTTCAAGAATCCATCAAGATAGTCAAAAATTTGTCAAAAATTCATCAAAATTTCCTTTCAAATAAGTGATATGATGGTAGATTTAATTAATTAGGAAAAAAAAGAAACGTACAGCTAATTTTATCTTTTTTTTATTTGTTATCACTGTAACAGAGTTTTCTTATCAATTCTAATGTGATGGATAATACTTGAGTATTATGCTTATGATGTGGATAGTACATTTAGCATCACTATTTCATCACCAAAATATAATAATAATAATATCACTAGGTAGACATTTATCAACATGTCTTTTTTTCCCCCTTCTTTTTGATCTATTATTATTTGGCCAATAACAGAAAGGTTTTCCTCCCTTCTGCATGGTCTGGAGTTATTTGGTAAGTCCTGCTCCATAGTCTTGTTTCAAATGACTGTAATAGCAAACGGTATTTAAAAATAAAAAATAAAAAAAAATTCAAATCTGCTTAATTTGCATTGTAAAATAGATAAGCACCAAAATGAACGGTGAAAGAATGTTTCTTCCATCACCAAAATGAACGGTGAAATAATGTTTCTTTCAACACCAAAATGGATAACACAGCATGTGAAGGCATTAGCACCAAATTACAAATTAAACGTCTAAAAAATGCCATTGCCACTATGTAAATGTCAATATCCAACAGAATCTTAGCCGCATGAATTAGGCCATGAGAATCTTCTCATCCCAAACTGGACCTTGTAACCTCATATGCCAAGAAGCAAGCTGCATTTGCGGGAACACTTCGAGCCATGGCTGGTCCAAATCCTTTGTAGAGACCTTTGACTCCCTCTGAAGCAACAATCTTTCTAAAAGCATCAATTGAACCAGAGAACTTAGGATTCTTGTAATCATCTACCTGAATTACACTCTTGACAACATCAGTTGGGTAAACGGAGAACCAAAAGGACCCTCCAGCCAAGCCTCCGGCAACGATCAACGAGCCTCTCCCCAACCCAGAAGTGTCTGTACCTCCAGCCAAGTATTGCTTAACTGCTTCATATACACCAAACATCACAGCATTTCCAGGTACTTCTCGTGCCAGGGTGGGAACCAAGCCCTTGAAGAGGCCTCTTACTCCCCCTTCTGATCTGAGAACTTGCCTGGCTACATCCAGTGGTCCTCCATACTTCACTGCCACACCAGCTGAGGCAGAATCGGCCAATGCACTTTGGGCTTGCAACCTATGCTATCAGACAAGGACAACTTTAACAGGTTGATATACAAGTCGTAATGTTACTTCAAGTATTTCCCCACTTTCTTCTGAGCATAAAAGGGCAGAAAAGAAGTTATTTCTTTGTTTCTCCATTTGACTATCTGTAATTCCTACTGGAGAACATAAGGACTTGAAAATAATTCAGCACTTCATTCAGTCCTCTCTTGAAAGAACATGAAAGGAATTTAAGTCAAACGGAACAGAAAAGAAAAGCTTAATCAGACCGACCTGCACTTGACCAGTTCAGTAGGACAGGCTAGAATTGACACAGCAACTCCAGCCCCAGCTCCACAAATGATTTGCTGGTTGACTGTAAGAGGGACACCGGGTTCGGACCTCAACAATGCCTCCATTTGCCCTCTTACTGAGAAAAGGACGGCATTGAATGCTGCGACGGTGGCAAGTGGAGCTCCCATACCTTTGTACAGACCCCTTGGGCCTTCGGCAGCCAGTGTTTGCTTCACGGCATCCATAGCACCAGCGTACTTGGGAAGTTGGCCTGGGGGTGGAACAGGCTGACTTTGGAGTTTAACCTTGATGGTATCAAATGGGTGCCCAACAATCAACTGAGCTGCCCCTCCAACAGTACCAGAAGTTAAGTCCTTGAGCACGTCTCCCATCTGTTTGTTCAAAATTCAAATACCAAAGTGGTTAGATTGGACATGTGAATTTAATAGATTAGGAAAACTCCAAATAAAGTTTCAAGAGAGTGGAAAAATTTAGTGAAACCAGACAAATGAAAAAGTCGTGTGATGTGGAACCAAAGGGAGAAAAGATAAGAGAGAATAGGATGACAGAGAATAACCGGATAGAATGAGTATTTAGACAGATTAGAGAGATAAAATAGAACCAATATAGAGAACTTAGAGAAACTATTTATTCGATCATAAATCTGTGTGTATGGTTCAAAATGCATATAAATAGGTGTATTGATAGTTAATTGAACACAAATGGGAAACTAAACAATTAGGAAACTAATACAATTGGAAAAACACAAAAGGGAAACTAATTCGAGAAGTATTGAAAACACAAATGGAAAACTAAACAATTAGGAAACTGATACAAATGGGAAACTAACTCTGAGAAGTATCAAAAACACAAATGGGAAACTAAACAATTGGGAAACTAATACAATTGGGAAATTAACTCTGAGAAGTATCAAAAACACAAATGGGAAACTAAAACAATTTACAATTAGCAAACTAACTTTGAGAAGTAAAATTAAAACATGCCAAAAATTCTAGTTACTCAAATCAAATAAATCCTAGTGCTAATTATAAATAATCCTATTTAATAAATTAATAATAAAATCTTAATTATCTAATATGTAATCTTCATCTTTTGTTAGAACACTTCCAGCTTAACTTTGAAAGACACGACATCAAAAGAATTTTTTTATTTTTTGGAACATCATCACTGTTCTTATTTTCATATTGAAAAAAAGCGAAAATAGAAGATAGGAAGAAAAAGGTTGTTGCCTAATACCTATCCAGCAAAATGTACATGTCCTGAAAGGTAAATCTTTCAGAAGCCAAAGAAAATGAAATCAAATCTCATCGTTGGATCCATTTTAGACTTGAGGATCACACCACAATTGGTGACACTTACTGATAAGTTGGTCAGTAAACCATGCTTCAATTAGACTCGATATGTATTATATTTTCCATAAGCATTATTCAGAAAAGACTAATAAACCAAAACATCTTTCCTGCTCATGTTTATGAAGTATGCCATTCCTTCTACAAAGAAGAGGGGATAAATGGGCAAAAATCAATCAGACCATAAAGCTGTCAACCATTTCGCCACTTTAAGCTACAAACTTTTCTGGAAAGAGACAGTTGAGCCACATTAACAAATAATATCGGAGTTTATTAACCCTTAGTGGTCAATTCAGGGGAACAAGAACACATTTTTGTTCTCATGGACAAGAGCAAATCATAATCAGAAGCTGTTATCATTTTGTTCTCTAGATCCCATTGCTAGTATGCTGATAAGCTAACGGCAGCTTGTATAATAATGAAAAGGAAAAAAGATGGTCCCTAATACGGTGATACCCAACACTACAATATGGAGACTTCATGTGACAAATCAACATTTAGGTAGCCATACGAAAAATGGATGTTCCTTGTCAAAGTTTCGCCTGAAACCTTTAGACATTTGTCAGTTTGACTACATATAGGGAAACACTAAAATCTACTGCTATTCATTGGACATCTTGGAAAGAATGAGTAAAGTTACTCAAAATCCAATCAACGGTCATTTTGACCAAAGAATAACTCAACTAAATATTAGCAATTATCAAGAAAACAGTGTTTTTATAACAATCTTTTGTAGATTCTAAATTTCTTCCAAACCCACGAAAGAAAGATGAAGAATAGGTGAGGATGTGTTTATAAAGATGAACCATTTAGAAAATATTGATTCAGATATTGAAAGGCCCAACATAGTTTACATGAACTGAATTATTTACTAAATGCATAAACTTGAGAATAATTTAAGCTTATAAATATCATCACAAGTTACAACAAAAATTGGAGTGACAAAATCATAATCGTTTGATCTTAGTTAAGTGAAGGGCACCTTTAATCAAGAACATTCCAAGCAAAAGCTAAAACGTTTAAAATGAAACAAAACATAATTAAAAAGAGTTAATGTCTTTCTCTTTGTCCATCGCTTAATTAGGGAGTCATTAACATATCGTAGACTAGGGAACGAATCTAGCCATTGTCTAGACTAGGGACAATATAGGGGAGAAAAGCAACCTTCTTTCTCAAGTCCATGGGTGAAGAATATCTTGAAATGAAAACGAGAGAGAGGATAATAACTTGAACATGATAACAGGATTGTGAGGCCTATCTCTACATAACAAATAACAGCTGTTCGGCATTTTAGTAGGTTAGAATATACTGCCAGTATTGGAGCTTCAACCATCACCTATGACAACTAGGGATACAACTTCCACATGCTGGAAATATGCGAGCTTGATATAATAAAAAGCTAATCCAAACGCGTCTGTTATCGTCATGTTATACAGAACAAATAGCTAATCCAGCATTTGAAAGATATGATTGAACTATTTTGATGCTAGACAGGAATCTATACACACGGAATTTCACATGAATCTCAACTCAAAGACATGTTTTGCCAAAAGCTGGCATGAAGTTCGTAAGAATCCAATTCCAAAGCCTCCATGAAAGGCGAAATCAGAGAAAGAGAAACTGGACAAGATCGACTAACAAAGAAACCAACTTCGTTTTAAAGCTAAAACTAAGCTAGATTTCACCAAGATAAGATGAAACCAATGTTGAATCATATTCCTCGACACAAGAAAGAAAAAGAATAAGTGGGAAAAAAATGTACTCAATGTATCCTATGTGGTAAACCAAACAAGACAACAACTAACCAGAGAAAGGGGTCCAAAATCTAAACATAAAAAAGCCTTCCATAACCGTTGTCAAGCTATTTTCTAATATATATATATATATATATAAATATTTTTTCAATATAAAAAATTAAACAACATAAGAAACCAACCAAAAAGAAAATATATTAAACAACACAAGGAACCATAAGTCTCACCGATCAAAAACTTGTAAGCAACCCAAAAGAAAATAATTGAATGCGATGAAAGCAATCCTGAATCAGAAGACGAAATCTGCAAGAACCCTACGAGTGTTACAATACAATGATGGTATTAAGGACCCAAATGAGAAAGACGGTAGTAGGTAAGATTACCAGAAAGCGATGGAGTAAGGGACTGATTATAACGAAAGTTATCGGAGAAAAGGAGGTGTTTGGTGAGTCTGAAAAATGGGTTTTTCTTGGGAAAGAGAGGGAATCTCAGAGAAAACAAACAAAAGGATAATTGAATATTCAATAAAAACAAAAACCCAAAAAAATAGAAATGGGAAATGAATCTTGGGGATTCAGAACCACAAGAGGAGTGTTTGGGTAGAAGGAAAATTACAGACCAACCAACAAGTCTTGGGGGATAGTGAAGTTTTACGTGCAAGAGAGAGAGAGAGAGAGAGAGAGAGAGAGTGTGTGTGTGTAGATGAAGACGCAGTAGTGATTGGGCAAAGCTGTGTTTGAGGAAAAGCCAATCTCAGCCACTATTCTCTGCTCTCTTTCTTTCCCACCCTCCACTCGAAATTTTTGGCTGATGGTGCGGTCCTATGTATCTATGTTTGAAGATCCTCTGTATAGGACCTAGTGTAATTAGTCACTGACTGTGTGTCCATTGTCCAACTTAGTTTTTTTTTTAAATGCACAAAGAAAATTTTGGTTGGCAGAGTGCCGAATACATTATTATTTTAACTCTTTTTAATACTCTACGTCTCTTTGTAAACATGATTCTATTACTCAGTTTAATATTTTAAAATTATAATAAATCATAATAGAATTCACGTATTAAGTATTAAAAATACAACTAATATTTTTTTTTTTATTTTTCTTTAGGTTGACAAGCTTATTTTGGTTGATATGCTAATTTTTAATTATACTGTTACTACTATTCACACTATTATTATTGTCTTAATATGCAAATTGACGAAATTAAAATAAGTCCACCTAGAAAGAAAAATATTTTTTTAATTTAACTATGTGGAAAATTTTCAAAAATTTATTCCCAATAAGTAAATACATTAATGAATAAAAAAATGAGTTAATGAATAAAAAATGAGCAATGCTATGAGCATCAGTAGTGCCCCAACACCACATAACAGTTATTACTGAGTGATTATAATTAACAAATTAGGTCCACATAGGTTATACTTGAAATGTAATTACGACATTGGCTATTGTGATACTTAAAAAATGCCGCAAAATTTTGCCATGAACTTTTTTGTGGCACCTTTTTATTCTTTTGCAGCATTTCATTTTTGCCGCTAAAAGGCATGTTTTTAGTAGTGGTATAATGTTATTTTGAAAAGCTTAAAAGTAATACACTTGCGCTTAGACAAGTTATACTACTATAATATGCGTACGTACCACATGTATATAACTTAAACAAGTTTGAGAAAAATAAGAACTTTAGGATACATTTGTATATTCCTTTCTTTGAACACATCATTTTCAATATTATCCGTGCCATGTCACGGTCCCGCATATGTATTTTAATGCTCCGTCTGTTGTTTCCTGATAATAATCTTGTTTTTTCCTGATGGTTAGGTGGATGCCATTCTGGAATAGCATTAGAGGATGCCTTAAGTACGAATTGCACCAACATAACCGGTCAAGTTCTTAGCCGGTTCAAATATATATATATACTAGTATTGGAGCACATGCCTGCTCCCGTTATTTAAATAAAAATTTACTTTTTTCTAAAAATCACACAGGCATGTGCTCCCGTTATTTAAATAAAAATTTACTTTTTTCTAAAAATCACACATTTACATAATTAATAGAGTAAATAATTAAAAATAAAGAGCTACTTATAAAGTTGTTATAATAATATCCTATTTTTAGGCTTTTAAATTTCTTAATTATCTTCTGATACTAATAATGGTCTATGTTTAAGTGATGATTAATAGAAAATAGAAACAAAACAATCATACACTAAAAGATAAAAGCAAAAATGTAGCTAGAAAAATATGAATATGAAATTTTGTTTAACTTTTTTTTTTTAAAATGAACTTTTTTATCTTTTCCTCTTTCATTTTTAAATTATATCTAGTTAACCAAAAAAAAAAACTTGAAGAAAAATTTTAAAAGAAAATATTTATCTGCACTTATTATTATTTTTTTAATAAGATATCATCACCTAAATATATATATGACAGTGTTCATAAGAAAAAAAAAATAACGTGCAGGAAATATTTTTAACATTTAACACATTCGTGAGGCCCACTTACAAAAAATAAAAGAAAAAAAAGTTATGGACATGAGTAACAGAAAAAAATTCAACACGCTTAAAAATAAAAATAAGTTACATTAGATTTAGATTACGACAAAAAAAAAATAATGATTACATTGAGACCTTATTATCGCACCAAAAATATTAAAAAAAAAATTTAAATAGCTGAAATATTGCACGTTTCTCAAAAGTTATCACACAGGAAATATTAAAAAAATAATTTAAGCAGCTGGAATACTGCACGCTTTTTAAGAGCTATTCGTTTTTCTATAATTGTTATAGATATATATATAATATTTAATTCCGATATAGAATTCATATTTGGAACTTGTCTCAACATGATTACTACTAGATGATAGGGCTTCTCACAAAAACTCAGACCCAAAATCCAAAAAAAGTTGGACTTCTTACAAAAAAATTAGGCCCAAAATCTAGAAAAAAATTGGGTTTCTTACAAAATTTCAGGCCCAAAGTACCAAAAATTAAAAACCCAAGATAGGCTGAATTTTTTGAAAAATCCCTGTGATTTAGAAAAATATTACTTTTTAGAAGTTTTGCAGAAACTAACTTTTTGAATAACATTTAGAAAAATACTATTTTTTTTTTCAAAATTGGTATTTTTCAATAGTACTTGAGGTAAACAGTTGGGTTAGTTAGGGTAACTAATCTAGTTACTTGAAGTAACTGGTTAATTAATAAAAAATAATATTTTCTAAATACTTTAAAAAGTGGTATTTTTCTAATTAAAAATCTGAGATTTTGAAATTTGTTTTAAAAACTTCCTATCAAAAAGTCAAATTTCTTCTTGAAAAATTCTGGATGGGGCCGAGCTTTTTTGAAAAACCTTGATTTATTTAAAAACATATCATTTTCTAAAAACTTATTCAAATAAGAAACAATTTTTAAATATAGTTAGAAAAATACAATTTTATCTTCAAAATTGGTACTTTTCAAAGATATTGGAGGTAACTAATTGGATTGTTGGGGCGCAACCAATTGAGTTACTTGAGGTAACCAGTTTCGTTACCTCAAATAACTTGTTCGGTTATCTCAAGTATCTTATCAATTTGTAAAATAATAGTATTTTTCTAAATATTTTTAAACTTGGTATTTTTCTAAATAAATTTAGTTTTTTCAAAAATAAATTAAATTCCTGGATTTTTCAATTTTTTTAATTTTACAATATAAAATTAAACTTTCCAAACAAAATTGAAAAACTCCGTGTAGACTGAATTTTCAGGATAATCCCGGATTGATTTTAGAAAAATATTACTTTTTAAAAGTTTCTTTAGAAAAATACCACTAAAAATTATTTAGAAAATACCACTTTTTCTTCAAAGTCGGTATTTTTCAGTGGGCAAACAGTTGAGTTATTTGGAGTAATTAATCGAGTTACTTGATTAGTTATCTCAAATATCTAACTCGATTAGTTACTTTAGGTAACTTGATTGGTTATCTCAAGTATTTCATTAATTAGTAAAAAGTGATGTTTTTATAAAAAAAAAAGTTTAAAAGTGTATTTTTCAAGATAAATATGAGATTTTTTCCGACAATTTTAAAATCCAAGATTTTAAAATTTGTAAGAAAATTTATCATATAGAATCAAATTTCCACTAGTTAATGTTTATGACAACTAAACAGCAGCTTACAACAAGATAACCGAATTTGGGGCCCATATTAAGTAAATGTCTATTCATCAAATATTGTAGCAAAATGACTGGTATATTAGTAGATATAACCAATGCAAAATATGATATACCCAATATAAAAACTAATATACTAAGTACAAAAACCAAAATTGATATGTATGTAGATTTATCAAGTGTAAAAATACATATATATACTTAGCCATTTAGCTATAAATAAAGAAAAATAGATATTTATTAAAATAAAATGTAAAATGGGGCACCACTCTAGTTTACCCACTAAAAATAGTATAGATTAAGTATCAATATATGTTGGGATATTTTTCCAAATTTGATGTCCCAGTTGTCACTCTTGTTCGGTGACAATTTGTAGGGTCAGGGTATAAGTTGAATTTTCGAAAAATAATTATCAATTCACCCACATTCCCCTACAAGCATTTAAATTGGTTAAAAATAATTACTCCTAATTTTATGAGAGTTGAAAAAGAATGAGGATTACGAGAGTATGTACAGATTTGAGGCTAGAAGAGGAAAAAGTGACTCGGTGGATCACTCGGACTATTAGGTACATGGGTTCTAGTTTATATCTTATAATTCTTTAATTAATTGTACACAGTGGAATGACTATTATTTTGTGGATGCAATTTCGAAGAACCACATAAACTTATTTGTTTATACATGTGTTTATCTTTTGTATGTATGCGTATGAGATATTATTTGTATCCTTCTTCTTAATATATGCTTCTAGCAATAATTTCCTTATAAGTGGTATATTAGTGGAGTTTCTGGTAGAAACAAAAGCATAGATCCTATCAAAGATTATGATAAAGATGGGGATATACTTGAAAATTTACTAGATTATGATAAAGATGGGGATATACTTGAAAATTTACTTTCAGCATAATGTTAGAACTATTAGATATTCAAGACGATGATAATAATGATACTTTCATCTACATGCTCAGTAAAAGCAAAGGTGTGAGTAAATTATCGAAGAGTGTTTTGTGCTTACACAGAAATGTGATACATTCTCTGATGTCATACATGGTAGGAGCATGATATTTAAGCCCTCGATACAGTGCTGAAGATTTGGGAGTAAAACACGTGGTTGCATGGTAACGCTATGGTTGTTCTAACATCATGATTTTTAAGTCATTATAAAGCTCTCACAATTACATGCATGGTAACACGATGAGGAATTCTTTGGCTACATGATATTGTGATGTAAAGTGAAGGAGAGCAAAAATACAGGGGAAAGTTGACACAAGAGACAACTTTCGTTGTAGACGAGGAGTAGATTGGTGAAGCTTCCAACTCATCGTGTCATGATGTAAAAGAATTTGAGACAAAGATGGAGATTGTTGAGACATTGACTCAAATGTTGGTTTCATACTGTTGTTGGCTCACTATTTATGGAGTCTGTTGGGACATTTTTCACCAACTGTCTATGTGTTTTTTTTGGTTCGATTTAACTCTACTCTTGGTTCCAGAAAGGGGGTCGGAGATGGCCACCTACAAGACTCTCCGATGCCTTAGTCAGATATTTTCTCAAAAATTAAAAATGGCCAAGATAGCAAAAACATTAATTAATCTTAAAACTATGCTACGCATATATATATATATGTGCGTATGTCCTAGAATTAAGTACTTAGTAGCCCTTAATTCCAGGACCAATTACCTCATTTTTCTCGTTGCGTGCTTCGAAAATTGTGGATTATGGATGCTGCAACTTCCTTTGATTTGATGTTACCTGCTTACTACGATCTCTTATGATATGTGCCTATGCCGGGGTAAGATCGTAGTTGTCTGTAACTGGGTAAGGTGGTTCACCTAACGCACATTGTGACCGGGATGGAGCATTAAATACTTTGTCTGAATCTGAGGTTGAGTGCAAGTTGTGAGGGTGGAGGACCGGAAGATGTCAAGAGCTCCAGACCTCATGCTGAGGGTGGTTTAGATTCAGCTGACTCCCTCCCCCCCTGAGAGTCTATCTGAAGTAGGCCCTAAGTGGGACTCAGCATTAAACTTCGTGGATTTATCATACGTATATTTCGTCACGTGGAACTCTCGTGCCGTTTAAGGAGTATCCTTGGGAGTTCGTATTAAGCTCATCCATTATATCTTTTTACCTCTTCACTTTTACAACTATGTGGCAGTTATCATGGAGGTGGGCCTCACAGAGTCTTAGTATAAGTTAGACTTTTTGAACATGAATTATCAATTGACCCATATCTCACTACAAGCATTTATTGGGTCAAAAAGCCCCTATATGTTTATAATATTCAAGAAAGATGTGAGGATTATAGGAGAATGTAGAGATGTAAGATTGGGAGGGAAAAGAGATTCAGGGAATTGCTAGGGCTACTACTACTAGGTATGTGGGTTAGATGTATCTTATAATTCTCAATACGAGTGTAGTGAATCTCATCTTGTAGTTGTCTAAAATTTGTCGGAACCACAAATTTTTCTCCCCCCCACCACTCGAAAGCACACTTTTATCTGTGTGTTTTTGTTGTTTTAATCCTAGATGTTGGTTATGCAAAACTCAGTATCGAAGGAGCAGTTCAATGTTGATTCTTGAGGAACTAATGTGGAAATGTCTTTAGTACTGTGGGATAAACTAACTTTGTGTGCCTTCTTCAATGAGTATTTATAAGAAATGTCCTTTTTTAGATTTATTTAAAAAATGACCATTTATTATACTTATTTAATAAATGGTCATTTTATAATTTTATTTTGATAAATAATGCCCGTTTTTTAGTTGAGATATTTTTTTAGAAAATAAATCAATTTTATAAAAAATAAATCAAATTTTTTAAAAAAATAAATCAATCTATTTTGATATATTAAATATGAAAAATAGCCATTTTTCAAATATATATAAAATCTGATTTTATATGGTAAAATTCAAAAAAAAAAAAAATTCTAGATATTAATTTTTTTAAAAAAATCCTAGATTTATTTAGAAAATATTACTTTTAAATATATTTAGAAAAATACCACTTTTTACAAATTGATAAGTTCAAAGTAATTCATTACCTCAAATAAGTTATCTAGTTATCCTAAGTAACTTGATTGGTTACTTCGATTACTTTTAAGATTTCAAAATATTTTTTAAAAGTATTTTTTTGAATAAACTTTAAAAAATGATATATTTCTAAATAAATCTAAGATTTTTCAATTTTTACGTTGGTGGTGTTTGTAAGAAGCCCATAAAAATGAAACCAACCAATCTCCCCAGAATTGATACCTCCATAGAAGAAACGTGGTATATTTGCATGCATTCAACAAAAATGTGGAAACTTGAATTTATATGAAAGTTTTAAAGAAACATTGAAAAATCTCAAATTTCAAACTTTCTGAAGAATCCAATATTTATTTAGAAAAATACCACTTTTTAAACTATATATAAAAATATAAATTTTTACTAATTGATGAGGTGCTTAAGGTAACTGGTCAGGTTACTCTAAGTAATCGAACTAGTCACCCTGAGTAACTCTTGGATACCCCAAGTAACTTACTTAGTTACCCTGAGTATCTTTAAAAAAAAGTACTAATTTCAAAAAATGATATTTTTCTATGTATATTAAAAAAGTGGTATCGTTCTAAACAAAATCCAAAATTTTTCAAAAGTTCTGGCCATTTGGGATTTTTCAATTTTTTTATTATTGAATTTTGGACACTTTTACCTATTTTTTCAAAAATAATATCAAAAATATGACCTTCAAAAAAGAATTAAAATTTCGTACGATCTAAAGTGTCATTTTTCTAAATATTAGGTCTGAAAGATATGGTGGTATTTTGTGTAAATAAGGCAATATTTATAAAACACCGTTATATAAAAAATATTTTGCTAAAATTTATTGAAATGGTCATTTGTCTAGTAGTTTTCTTACTCCAGATAAGGCTATTTCCCCCTAGTCAAGCATTCAAACCACTATAGTTTCACATCTTAGTCTTTTGGGTCTTAGGCCCTTTTGTCCTAATCAAGCGTTCAAACTGCTATAGTTTCACATCTTAGTCTTTTAGGTCTTTTATTTCCTTTCTGTTTTTCCCTTTTTCTTCTATTCTTTTTTTCTTTTACTATTTTAATTATTTATCCTTTCTTGTTTTCTCCACTTTTATTTTATGTAATTTTTTTTTATTTTCCTTTTAGCTTTTCTTCTTTTCTTTTTTTTTGTTATTTCTTCTTTTTATTGTTTCTTCTGTAATTTTTTATTTCTTATTTTAAATTATTTTTTCCTTGTTCTTCCTTCTCTTATAAATAAAAAGAACTACTCTTTTTTTTTTCCCACATAGAGACATGAGACACCATTTCTTTTCTATGTAATCTCTATCAAATGTGGAGAATATATATTTTTTTCCTTTCTTTTTTGTTTGATTTTTTTTAAAGAAACTGTTATTATATCAGTAATAGCAACTTTTTTTTATATTACTATAGCTTATTGTTACTGGTTAATAGTTTCTTTGCATATTGTTATCAGTAGTAACCAATTTAGTTTCTCAGATAATAATTTCTAAAATTAGTTTCTAGTTTCAAAAAATAATATTACTTCTAAATTGGTTTCAAATTAACATTAAAATCAATACTAGAAGCTTATTTGATTTTAGGTCTCAATAGTAGTCAATAACCATTCTATTAAGAAAAATAACCAATTTGGTTTATAAGTAACTAGACTAATTTCTCGTTACTAGCTAAATTAGTAACCAACTATTACAGTAGTTTTTGGTTACTCGTAGAAACTAATATAGTTTGGTTTTTAGTTTCAAGAGAAGATAATAATTATTTCCTCAAAAAAAAAACTGAATAATTTAATTTCTCGATAACAATATAATTAGGTTTCCTATTTTTAGTAATCAAATTAACAATAATTTTCTTGTATATAAGTAAATCACAGGAAATCATAGTGGTTTCCAAAAAACTACAAATGTTTCCATAAAACTATATAGGCTTCCAGGAAACCAGTTTAGTTTCATTTTAGCAGAATGTCCTGTATATAAGCAAATCACAAGAAACTACAAAGATTTTCTAGAAATCAGTTTGGTTTCTTTTTAGCAGAATGCCATGTATATAAGTAAATTACAGGAAACCATAAAGGTCTCCTAGAAACCAGTTTAGTTTCTTTTTAGCAGAATGCCCTGTACATAAGTAAATCACGGGAAACCATTTGGTTGTTTTTTTAACAGAATGCCCCATATATAAGTAAATCATAGGAAACCAAAAAAGTTTTTAGAAAACTAATTTTAGTTTATGTGTAGCAGAATGTCCTATATATAAGTAAATCACAGGAAACCACGAAGGTTTCCAAGGAATTAGTTTGGTTTCCCTTTAGCAGAATGCCATGTATATAAATCACAGGAAATTACAAAGGTTTTCAAGAAACCAGTTTGGTTCCTTTTTAGCGAAATACTGTATGTAAGTAAATCACAAGAAACCACAAATATTTTCTGGAAACTAAGTTGGCTTCTTCTTAGCAAAATGCCATATATATAAGTAAGTCACAGAAAACCACAAAGGTTTTCTGAAAACTAGTTTGATTTTCTTTTAACAAAATGCCCTGTACATAAGAAAATTACAGGAAACCACAAATATTTCTTGAAAAGCAGTTTAGTTTCCTTTTAGCGAAATACCTTATATGTAAGTAAATCAGAGGAAACTACAAAGGTTTCCTGGAAACTAATTTGGTTTCCTTTTAGAAGAATGTCATAGATGTAAGTAAACCAATCTAGTTTCTACTTGTAAACAAATTTGATTTTTATTTTTCTTTGTCATTCTAACATAGTTTCTTTTATATTTTTTTAAAAGTAAATATTTATTTTTCTTTCTTTCTTTTTTCTAAATTTGATTTTTAGCTTTTTTTTTTAAAGATATATAAGACAGTATTTTTTTCTCCTTTTTTCTCCCTTAGTTACTATCGGTAACCATCTTAGAAAAATTAGTTTAAAACTAATTTGGTTTCTAATTTCTACTTTTTAATTAACTATTGGATTCTAACAACTACACCAAATAGTTAAAAATAATTAGGAAAAATAGTTTTTAGTTTCTAATATTAATTGGTAAATAGTTTCTGGTAACCATAATGGTAACTAGAGAAGCTTAAATAGTAGATTGAAAACGGAGAAAAAAAAAAAGAAAAGAAAATAAAGGCTAAAAAGAAAATAGTAGCAAGGTTCAATGTGGGAAAAAAAAAAAGAATTTAAAACGAGAATACGAAAAAAGAAAAATAAATAAAGAAAAAAGAAAGAATACAAGATGAATTTAAAAAAATAAAATGAAAAATAAAAATAAATAAAGCAAAGAACAAGAAAAAAGACAAGGTGAAGCTCATGGAAATTCAATAGTGGACTGAAATTTGAAAGTGGGAAAAAAAAACTTTAGAAACGACAAATATTAAAAAAAAAAGGGAGTAATAAGGTTCAATAAAAAAAAAGCTTTTAAAAAATGACTTTAAAAAAATAAAAAATGAACAAAAAGAATCAATAAAGGAAAATGACATAAAATAGAAAAAATAAGGATAAAGAGATTTGAACCTAAGTCCAAGTTGTGGGCCTATTCTTGCCTAAACACTAGACCATCTTTTGGTTTTACTTTATTTATATGACTTTACAATTAATAAAACTTTTCTGGGTGTTAGACCGTATAAAATGGAAATAATTTTTTCTGGACCGTACGGAAAAATAGTTACATGAGTCAAGTCGTATTTTTGTCATTATTTTAAAAAGCCCGTGTCATTTTCCCTTTTCTATTTATTATGATGCTCAATTTTTGTAGGAAGCCCAACCAAAATTAACGAGGTTCCATTGAATATGAATCCCATTTTTTCTCTTCTTATTTTTAATGTGTCTAACCAATGAACTTATAATCTATAATAAAAGAATTATATAATTAATTTTTTGATATATTATTTTTTATTTATATATTGTGGGTGTGTGTTGATTGGAATATGCAACTATAAAATCACACACTCCCATGCAAGTGTACACGGTCATAAGTAATATAAATTTAGGAGTTAGAGTGTCGAACCCACGAGGATTGATTACTAAGTCTAAGTTAAGTACTAAAATTGGTCAATCTTAACTTTATCCAAACAACCAAAATATGGATTTTAGAGAAATAAAACAAAGGAAACTAAACTATCATGCAAACGAAATGAAAGTAAGCAATAAGAAAAATATCTAGCTTTACTAATTCTCCAACCATCCTTTAAACACATAATATCCTAATTTTCCTCTTACATTAATTAATCCATTAGAGTTGTCAACCAAGAATTAGAATGTATTCACAAACTCCTTTCCAACATATAAGTGAAAATACCTAAACAAGCTAATATGTTACTCCTAATATAAATTGACTAGATTCATTAAGTTTAGTAATTCTCAAAGAGATTGCACAAGTCACATAGGTATATTCCTATCCTATGCAACTTACTCCAAACTAGGTAATCTTATACTATTCTACCTATGTCCAAACCTAAATTCCCCTTCCCAAGTTCATAAAGGTTTCACTCAACAATCTATTTAGTGATCAATTAAATAGAAGCAATAAGTACAAGGTAAAACAAATAACTCAACAATAGATTTGATTAATAAAAGAGGAGAGAAATAAACAAACACAAGTTATTAGGTTGGCTCATATAGTAAAACTAGACAAGAAATATTTAGTTCATAATATAAATTGAGAACAATAATATTTCAATACAATAGAATCAAGAAATACAAATATCAAAGAGAAAAGAGTTTTCGAATTCTCTCTCTTTGAAGAGCTTGAAGATGTTTATGGAGGTTGTCAATCTCCTGCTCCAAACTTGGTTTTTGCTTTCTTGAATCCTCCCTCAAAGATTTACTCTCAACAAATATTACTTTCTAAATATGAAAAATACAATACAAAACTCACAAGAAAATAAAAAAAAAAAAGCTAAGAACAAACTAAAATGTTGATATTGGGAAAGAAATCAAGAAATAGAGGCTTGGAGCTTGTAATCTTCTTCTTCTTCCTCTCCTTCCATGGCTGCCTCCATCTCTCTTTCTCTCTATTCCCACATGCCTCTTTCAACCCCAAAGATAGGGTTTTAAAGAGGAGGCTCGTGTAAACCTAAGGCGGGTCAAATCTGGACCCCTTGGATCGTCAAAAAGTTGATCTCGACCGTTAATCATTGATCTAGGACGTAGACGGTGGCACTGCAGCACCATTTTTGGCACTGCAGCACCAAAAATTTCTGAGACTTGGTTTTGCAACACCACTTTTCTGCTGGTTTGGCGTCTCAGCTTTCCGGGTGCACCATTTCTTCGTTTTATCTCTAATTTACCTCATTTTTGTTGCGTTATGACTGTATTAGATTTAACTTTGATCTCAATGGTTTGAAAAATCCATTTGGGAGACATAAATTTACCTCATTTTGCATCTAACACCTTTATTTCATTCTCTTATCAATATAAACAAATAAAACATCAAAACAACGAGAAAAATACTTAAAACAGCTTAATTCAAATAAGAACATAGCAAAACTTAAGGCATAATAGCACTAGATAACTCTAATTTTATGGAATTAACACACTCCCAAACTTAAGATTTTGCTAGTCCTCAAGTAAAAGAAAAAGAAAAACACCTATAAATACACAAGAGGTATTACGCCGATACTGATGATTTCTAATTGGATCCTCAATACTCACATAATAACATAACTTAAAGAAAAGTGCAAATATTGGCTAGGTATTAATTAAGAATAACTCAAGAGCACATCCTATTTCAAATTGAATTTTCTGTATGTGTATGTATTCCTTTCTTCTATCATTGCGCGAAATCCGGATAAGTTTATGCAAATGTACATTAAGCACAAAGTCTCAAAAGTAACAATCAAGTTCCATAAGTTTGCTTTTCAAATCTATCTCCACTAATGTAGATAAACATAATACTAAGGATCAAAAGATCTTCATTAAGGTTGTAATATTGGCTTAGGTAAAGGTATGATAATTTAGGTAAAGTGAGCTCAAATCACTCTTAAGCACATTAACTCTAGGACTCATGTAGAGCTATTCTTTTACACACCAAGTAACATGCCAATAAAATCAAAGTTTCTTTTTCTTCTATTAACACATAGCCAAACACTTATTCTCTTTTTTTTTTCTCTTTTTTGTTGTTGTTGTTGTTGTTGAGTTGTACACCCCCAAACTTATTTCTTTCTTTCATAAACAAGTGTGTAACTCTCTCTTTTTTATAATTATTTTTACAATCTCACTCTACCTATCCTCCTATAGCATAGCATGGCTCAAAATGATTCAATAAGAACACTCAATATGCTCAAGGGGTAAAGGTTGAATGATATTATTTTAGGTTAAGCTAATATGTATGTGGTTTTTTATAAAAAAGGCTTTACAAGGATCAAAATGGGTGTACTAAGGATAAAATATGTCATGGTTAGCTTGAAAGGTTCAAACGGTCTAAAGATTGCCTAAATCATTTCCTTAGTGAAATGTTATCTAGGATTTCATTTCAATAGATTATCAAGCAAATTCTAGTACTTGTGAGAATATCAAAATGTCATGTTCATATAAATATTCTCTAGATTTACACCAATCAAGGATTAAGGCATTGTGCTCAAATATAAACTTTCACAATCAAAATGGAACTAACACAAGAATTATCCATAAGACTAAGCCAATATCCATATTTTTTAACAAGTTATGCACCAAGTCACCTAAGGTTCTTATCATTGGAACAAGGCAATTACAAAAGAAAGCACAAAATACCTCTATTTATTCAAACACACAATCACACAACTAGAAAAATAAACACACAACAACAAACAAACTAACACAAGTACAATCCAACAAGGTTTACTCCCTCCTCCAAACTTAGCATACAAAATATTAGAAATTTAAAGAATAAAAGAATGAGTTTAGGGATACTCCTTTCGTTAGCATATAGCCATGAAGCTTGATCTCCTTGTAGTGGCACGAACTCTTTGGATTGCTCAACACACCAAAATGAAAAGAAATACTTGGGTTGCCTCCCAAGAAGCACTTGAATTAAAGGCTTCGACTTGCCTTTTTACTTGTGGCTCATCCACAAGTTGAGACCAAATGAGGTTTACCCTTTATATCATCAATTTGACTATCCCAACACATGGATGTGATCTTTTGGGCTCCTATCTTTAGAATGCAACATTTCACATCCATAGTTAGGAGAGAAAAAATTGTGAGAATTAGTTACCAATGGTCCACTTGTTGGAAATTGTTGATTTAACGGTTGTGGACAAGAAAATTCCTCTCCAAGGTCTTCAATTCGAAGCTTTCTCATCAATGGTGGCCTTGAGATTGGATTTTCTTCATAGGATATGGTGTTGATGTTTACAGTTGCTCCACATCTCTTAGCATGGTGGTATTTCTCTCATTTCCCTCTTCTTCTTGAAGCTGAAATATCGACTCATCATCATACAAACCACTACAAGTTGTAGTGGTACAATTTTTCTCCTTCAGAGTCAAATCGGTGTTGCTATGAAAGGTGCCTTCAGTATGGTTGATGATTGTAACAAGATGGTCTACATAGTGTTCAAGATTTCGGATTGAGGCCTCTTGCCCTTGGAGGAAAGCATCCATTCTTTACATTTGTTATATCATCATATCTTCTATGGATGACTTTTTCTCTTGCTTGGGGATGTATGTATCTATTCTTCGTATGTAATGCTCCAATACCTCCTTCAATGATGGCTTATCTTCTTGTATAGGTAGTTGATTAGGAAAGTCCGATGACAATATAGGCTCATCATAAAAGTATGGTAACGGGCCTTGATTGTTGTACTAAGAGTAATCATAATATGCCTTCTAACTTGAATTGTAGAAATTTGAGTGCGGGTAACTTTGTTGCATATGGCCATTAGCAACAAAGTGCACCAGTTGCAAGTTGTATGGGCATCCTTCCCTTGGGTGGCTTCCTCCATATAATTGGCAATTCACAAAGGTTCTTTGGGAAGCTTGTGCATCCAAGGCATCAACTCTCTTGGTCAATTCACTCACTTGGGCGGTCAACTCCATAATTTCTAGTTTCTTGTTCAATTCACTCAATTGAGTGTTCAAAGCCATGAGAGATTCGTGCCATTGGTCATTGGTGTCCATCATGTCTCCACCTCCATAGTAACTATAGTATGCCATTGAAAAACACCTAAAACAAAAATTAAATAAATAAATGAAAAGTTTGAATTAAAGCTAGAATCGATTGGTATTAATATTAATAAGAATTAGTATTTGAACCCCCCGGCAACGGCACTAAAAACTTGTTGGTTAGAATGTGCAACTATAAAATCACATACTCCCGTGCAAGTATACACAGTCATAAATAATATAGATTTATGAGTTAGAGTGTCGAACCTACGAGGATTGATTAATAAGTCTAAGTTAAGTATTAAAATTGGTCAATCCTAACTTTATCCAAACAACCAAAATATGGATTTTAGAGAAATAAAACAAAGGAAACTAAACTATCATGCAAATGAAATAAAAGTAAGCAATAAGAAAAATGTCTTGGTTTACTAATTTCCCAACCATCCTTTAAACACACAATATCCTAATTTTCCTCTTACATTAATTAATCCATTAGAGTTGTCAACGAAGAACTAGAATGTATTCACAAACTCCTTTCCAAGACATAAGTGAAAATACCTAGACAAGCTAATATGTTATTCCTAACATAAATTGACTAGATTCATTAAGTTTAGTAATTCTCAAAGAGGTTGCACAAGTCACACAGGTATATTCCTATCCTATGCAACTTACCCCAAACTAGGTAATCTTATGTTATTCTACCTATGTCCAAATCTAAATTCTCCTTCCTAAGTTTATAAAGGTTTCACTCAACACTCTATTTAGTGATCAATTAAATAGAAGCAATAAGCACAAGGTAAAATAAATAACTCAACAATATATTTGATTAATAAAAGAGGAGAGAAATAAATAAACACAAGTTACTAGGTTAGTTCATATAGTAAAACTAGACAAAAAATATTTAGTTCATAATATAAATTGAGAACAATAATATTTCAATACAATAGAATCAAGAAATACAAATATCAAAGAGAAAAGAGTTTTAGAATTCTCCCTCTTTGAAGAGCTTGAAGATGTTTATGGAAGTTGTCAATCTCTTCCTCCAGACTTAGTTTTTGCTCTCTTGAATCCTCCCTCAAAGATTTGCTCTCAACAATATCACTCTCTAAATATGAAAAATACAATGCAAAACTTATAAGAAAATAAAAAAAAAAAAGAAGCTAAAAATAAACTATGATGTTGATGTTGAGGAAGAAATCAAGAAATAGAGGCTTGGAGCTTGTAATCTTCTTCTTCCTCTCCTTCTATAGCTGCCTCCATCTCTCTTTCTCTCTATCCCCACATATCTTTTTCAATCCCAAAGATAGGATTTTAAAGAGGAGGCTCATGTAAATCTAAGGCAGGTCAAATCACCCTTGAATTGTCAAAAAGTTGATCTCGGCGTTAATTATTGACCTAGGACGCTGACGGTGGCGTCACGACGCCATTTTTGGCACTGTGGCATTAAAAATTCACGAGGCTTGGCACTGCGGCGCCACTTTTCGGCGACTCAGCATCACTTTTCCGCTGGTTTGGCGCCTCAGCTTCCCAGGTGTACCATTTCTTCGTTTATCTCCAATTTGCCTCATTTTCATTGTGTTACGACCGTATCAGATTCAACTTCGTTCCCAATAGTTTGAAAAACCCATCTGGGAGGCACAAATTCACCTCAATTTGCATCAAATACCTTTGTTTCATTCTCTTATCAACGTAAACAAACAAAATATCAAAATAACGAGAAAAATACTTAAAACAAGTTAATTCAAATAAGAACATAGCAAAACTTAAGGCATAATAGTATTAGATAACTCCAATTTTATGGACTTAACAGCGTGCAATTTTCATTGGACATGTATTTTTTTAATCCCATTCTTGCTTAATTTGTTGTTTGGCGATGTTAATTATCATTTTGTACTTAGACAAGAAAATGTTGTAGCTCATTAGCCAATATCTATTATGATTATGAAAATATAATATAAACTAATTTCTATTATCAGGGTAATTTTATCATTTCTTATTATTAGTCTCGATTTAGCTTTCACGAGAATGTCAATTTTTAAAAATAGTCCAATCACAAGTTTATTTTATTTTTAAATAAATAAAAGATCAAATTCAAGGGAAGTTTTCTCATATTTCTTATAAAAACATATGAGGTTTTGTAAATGAAAAAAAAAGAAGAGAGGCAGAAGTACAAATATCCTTTTATGACATTATCTCTTATTGTTATTAAATTAGTATTAATATTATTATTATATTATTCCTTGAAACTAGCTACTTTTAGCACATGGTTGTTTTAAACCTACAAGCGGATCAACTAGTTTTGCTTGGAAGGAACTAGTTTTGCTTCATGTTTAAGCTTTATGTATAATGAACGGAGAGAGGCTTCTGGTTAATAATCACTAAATATTTTCTCACGCTTTATATATAAAATTAGATGACAGAAATTCTAGTTGTCACTCAAAACAATAACTGAGAGAATAAATTAGAGACACTAGTTGGGATTTTAATCTCTCACATTACGCCGCTTATGTCATAAGTTAAAATCTATGATTTTCCTTTTTTTTTTTCCTCTAGGGAAATAATTTCCAAATCCAAAAGGTATTGGTATTGGGCAAGTTGTCTCGGTAAAATATCTTCTTCCTCGCTTACCATATACAATCCAAATCGACTATTTAATTTTGAGATTTTTCTTGAAAGGAATTTAATTTTGAGATTCTAATTCATACCCATGATCAATATAAATTTATTGCAATATTATATTAAAAATTCCAAAGAAATAATAAATTTAAAAATTAATTAGGTAATTTCTAATTTTAGACAATGTGACATTGGGTTAGACGTGAATCGAAAACCAAAATTTGACCAAAATGTTGTATTCAGATTTAAGGAAACCTCATTAATTTTGTGTTTAATGCATGCAAATTTTACTTCCCATCTTTCTGCTATAAATTTTTGGACCCTTGCCCAGAAAAATTTTACAAAACAAATTTCGTACTCTAGCTTTCTTCCATAGAGGTTCCAATATTTCTGAGTGAAGGATGGCGAAGTTCCAACTTTTTCCTCTGTTCCTCGTTGCCATTCTTGTCCTTTGCTTTGGTTTGTCCCTGTGGCTATTTTTAATATAAAAGTCTAATGAATTGGCCTTTTATTCGCTGGTGCTTTAATTTATTTATTTGTCTTCTCATCCTTATTATGCATGAAGATATGGTTAGAATTAAGTACTCTAGCGCTGTATGATACTTATTGAATGAACGCTTTACAATTTATGGCCGTTTACTGTTTATCTTTAAAAGGTGTCATAAAATATGAAAATACACTGTTTTTTTTTTTCGTCCTACCAATTTTTTATTCTCATCATATTAACGAGCCTACATCATTTTGATACAGATATATGTTGGTTTTTTCTTGTTTTTTTTTTTTTTTTTTGGACTTGGAGATTTGTTCTTAAATCTGAATAAAAGTGTAATTAATTAATTTTCTAATGCAATTATTATTCTTATTACTACTATTTCTGCATTCCTTGCTATTTAAAATTAGTCTAGTACGCTCCAGTTTAAATTACTGTGAATTTATTAATATCTACACACATAGACTCATGTTTTAACCATCCATCTTAGTAGTTTTGAAACTTATAATTTACGTTAATATCTCTTTCTTTACTTCCAGTTTATGATTCAGAAGGCAGGGAGTTGAACGGTACAATGATAAGTAAGGATTCGATATGTTGCAGAGACATCCATGATCATAATCTATGTTACACTGGATCGAATGATGATAAATGCAACGAACACTGCATTACCGAATGTAGAGGAGGCGTATGCAAAATCAGACGGAAGAAAGTTGTTTGTCACTGTTATTGTTAATCAATCTACATGATTGTTCTACAAATAAGAGTTTATTAACTCATTATTATATCTATGTATTTGTAAGAATAATTAAAATCAAGGTTCAAATTATACCTTGCTAGAATATTATTATCAACTTTTTTTTTTTGGGAGCAGAGTAACCTGTTAAGTGTTAATCTATTCAATAATATTGGTATTATTGGCTTTTTCCACTCTATACAACACTATTAGGTCATCGCCAAATTGAATATAATTCCGTAAAAATCTGCAAGACCTGAGGCATTTATTATTTTATTGGAAAAGTTTTACCATTGTATTAAAGCACAATTATAGAAACCAGATAGAATCTAGATAAATAAAAAGAGCAAATGTATTGTATTAGAACTTATCCCGACTACGATATATATATATATATTTTCCTACATTATTTGTAATCAAAATTCTCATATATTGGCGACGAAGAAACGAAGAAGACAATTGCCGTTTAGGTTCAAGTCGATACTCAAAAGTCAACAAAGAATTATAGTAATTGGAAGATTGATGCATGGAACAATTGCTTAGCAATCACAGCAAATAATTCTAATCCTACTCTTGATTAATTATTCCTTCTTTAGTTTCATTTAAGCTTGTTGTGTGTGGTTTTTCACCCCAAGTAATTGACCGTCAGCCAAGATAAATGTGCTGGCAAAAGTGTGCTATTAGAACAGGTGTACGCAACAAGCCTCAATCTGCTTACCTCAACCAACTCCGAGAATCTAGCTAGGAGGCATATCTAGCTATCATGCATGCAACCAGGGTCATGTATGAAATTAAGGTCATGCATGCAACCAGGGTCACGTATGCGACGTAAGAACATGAATCTCCTCATCAGTTCTGCACTGCAAGATAATCTAGTGAGGAGCAATCTAGCGACAAGACATCTAGGAATGAGCCATCTTGCAAGGAGATCATCTAGCTAGAAGATTCCTAGAAACATGCTCGACTACAATGAATCTTTCTAGAAGATGGATAGATAATTCAACCAAGATTTAGATAATCACTATTTATTTGAAGAGACATTTACAAAAGAATAATACCGAACATTCTATCTCATATCTCACCTTTTAATACCACATGATGTGGCATATGATTTGTTACTATACAATTGGTGAATAGAATTCAACCTATTTATGGTAAGTTTCAATTCACCAGTTAAATTGTGACAACTTTTTTGTCACGTCAAGTGGTATTTAAAAAACTAGTAACCTAGACGGAATCTCTAACACTATCCATTATAGAATATCTGAATTTCTCTTGTTATTTAGAGATAAACATGCTACCAGAATTGGTAGCATATAATTGTAGGGCTCTTCTCCAATAAATAATAGTTCTTAGTCATATATAAAGTCAAGTTCACAATCACGCTGGTCTTTTGAACTGAAACCATAACTATTTTGCTACGTGAACACTCTCTATAATAAATTACAGTAGACGTAGATCATCTTTATGGGCTAAACCATTATAAAATTCATCTCCTTTTATTCTTATATAGTTTATTGCATACAACTTAATCGACTTGCATCCTAGAATTCAATCACTTTGTTTGTTGACAAAATCTCTGATAACAATTGGTAAAATTTCTGATAACAATTGGTGCTAGAAGGAAGTATCTTTTAGTAATCCCTCATCATATATAATTAATCATGTTGAGTCGGACAACTGCCAAAAGGCACGCGTAGCGACTGCCATTACCATGCAAGAACGCAAACAAGAAGTCACCCTATTTGTTGATGGTGTGCAACAACAGGATCAAACAATCCTCACTGCCACCACTGAAACCAATCAGCTACAAAACCGGGTGGCGCTTTCTATGGCAAATAACAACCAGACTATTCCCATATTAGAGTCGTATTTTAAAAAAGTAGTCAAATTATAAGGTTTTTTATAATAAAAATCAAACTTAAGAAGGTATTTCTATATTTTTAAAACACATAAGGATTTCGTCAAAATAGATGAAATACAAAGTCATTTTAAATTATTTAATAATAATAACAACAACAACAACAACAATAATAATAATAATAATAATAATAATAATAATAATAATAATAATAACATATTTCTCCAGCCATATATAATAAATAATATATTTCTTTCTCATTTAACATACGGCCCATATTTGTGATTCATTTTGTGGAGCTAAAAGTTATGGTTTTTTTTTTTTTTTTTTTTTTTTTTTGGCGCCACTAGAAGAAAAGTGGCTTTTAGAGACGAAATTTTTCCTCTCTAAAACTTAGACTTTCGTCCCTAAAAGATTTTAGAGACGAAAAATCTTCCGCCAATCGTCCGTCTCTACTTCCTCGTAGCTAAAGGTTTTAGAGACGAAATATTTTTATCGTATCTAATTATTAATATTTAAGGTGAACTTATTGTCTCTAAATAATGTTTGCACATGGCATCTAAATGGTTACCTAAAAACTTTTAAAGATAAAAATATTAAAATTTTCGTCTCCAAATATATTTTTCTTAAAAGAAATATTTATTTGAACTTATAATCATGATTTGTTTGAAATTTTTTGAAAAATATACATTTCATTATAAACATTAATGTAATTATTCATTAACATATTAAAAATAAATTAAAAAACTAAACATTAAATAAAAACAAGATTTATAGATTATATTTCTGATGTAAATGTCATAAAATAAAACAACACAATATTTTAAAGAAACTATCTTCAACACAATATTCTGAAGTTGATTCCAGATTACTCTCAGTTCTTGATCTTGCCACTGACTTTGTTGTGCTATCTAGAGAAGTGATGGTGTACCAACAATGTTGCTGATACAAGCAGTTTTCCCATTTTCACTATACTTCAAGTTATAGTCACCAATAGTAACCGAATTTTTCCAATCTTCTGGTATCAAGGAAGCAAGCGTGTTATGAGACTTTCTGCTCAAAGCATCAACTACAACGTTGGCCTTTCCAGGATGGTACTGAAGTTCGAAGTCATAGTCCTCCATATACTCAACCCATCTTCTTTGTCTCAAGTTTAGGTCTCGTTGAGTAAACAAATAATTTAGATTCTTATGATCAGAATAAATTTCAAACTTCACACCATACAGATAGCATCTCCAAATTTTAAGAGTAAAGATCACCGCTGCTAACTCCAAGTCATGAGTGAGATAGTTCTTCTCGAGTTTTAGAATAGATCAAGATATCATCGATGAAGACATCCACAAATCTATCTAAATAAGGTCTGAAAATTCTGTTCATAAGGTCCATGAACATTGCTGGAGCATTAGTCAGACCAAACGGCATAATTAGAAACTCAAAGTATCCAAAACGAGTCCTGAATGCAGTTTTCGGTATGTCCTCCTCTCGAATCTTTAACTGATGATAACCAGATCTAAGATTAATTTTGGAAAAGAATCTAGATCCACCAAGTTGATCAAACAGTTCATCGATCCTTAGTAAGGGATATTTGTTCTTCACCGTTAGCTGATTCAGTATTCTCTAATCCACACAGAGCCGAAACATTCCATCAGCTTTCTTGGCAAATAGGACAGGAGCACCCTATGGAGAGGTACTACTCCTAATGAATCCCTTTGATAAAAGATCATCCAGTTGAACTTCTCAACTCAGTCATTTCTGCTGGAGCCATGCGATAGGCTGGAATAGAAACTGGTTGAGCTCCGGGAATCAAATCAATGCAGAACTCGATCTCCCTATCAGGTGATAGCCCCGGTAAATCCTCGGGAAAAAGGTCTAGAAATTAACTAACCACTGATATCCATGGGTACTGATCGGCGGTTCCCATCTCGCCATCGATGGTAAATAAATTCTTATAGAACTTTAGTTTCTTCCTTCCATCTAAGCATGCTTTCAGAATAGGACTTGGTTTCAAAGGATTCAAATGAGCTTGGTAGACAATAGGATACCCATCCTTTGGAAAAAGAGTCACTCTCTTATTGAAACAGTCAACAATCACTCGGTATTTGGATAGCTAATCCATACCGAGAATCACATCAAATTATTACAAAGGCAATATTACCAAATCTGCCAGTAGCTTCCTACCATCAATTACAAAAGACAACTACGACAGACAGTAGAAATATCGGTAACTCCACCAATGGGTGTTCCTAAAGTCAACACACGATCTAATACAGAGCATTCCAATCCCAACATCTGTGCAAACAATATGGAGATAAAGGAATGAGAAGCACCAGTATCAAATAAGACATGAGCCCAAAAGTGAGAAATGAGAATCATACCATCAACAACACCTCTGCCAGAGTGGTCCTGAGCCTCATCTACCTCCTCGACTGCATAAGCTTGACCAGAAGCTTTGCCTTTCCCTTTGTTTCCTCTTCCTTGACCTGGGCAACTGCTACTAGTTCCTGGACTGGTACTAGTATATCCACGTCCTCCTTAGTTCCCAGAATTTTGTAGAGTCTGGAAATTCTGAGTATAGCCCTGGTTGTAGCCCGAACCTTATGGCCTATACTGATGCTGGTACTGAGAACCATAAGGCTACTGGTAAGGAGTGGAATGAAATGCCTGAGACTGGGTCTGAGATTGCACTGGTCTCATCTGATTGCCCTGAAAAGGAACTGAGGCACTTTGACTTTCCTGTGATCCTCCCTAAGATAATGGAGATTTTTGCTGGCAGTAAGGGCAAGCCTTCTTCTGGTGGCCTTGTTGTCCACAATTGAAGCATCCATAAGGTCCATAGCGACTTTTTCCTAAAGAGCCACTACTGTTGCTACTCCTACTGTTCTTAGAATTCTGCCCTTGCCATTTCCCTTAGTTTTTCTTGTTCATTTTTCTCCCATTGCCCTTGTTTCTTGCATGATCCCTCGTTGTTGACCGATCATCAAGAAAAGCCTCAGCTTTTTGGGCTGCAGCAACTAAGTCAACAAGGTTGCTGAAGGGTTGTGTGACAATCTTCTCCAAGATGGCTGGCCTCAAAGCCTCTATAAACTTGACAATCTGGAGGGTAGGATCTGTTAGGTGCATAGGCATATTGTGCTAATTCCATAAACCACACATAATATTCATTCACCGTCATGTCACCCTGCTTGAGCCGTTCATATTCTCTAATCATAGCAGCTCTATGACTAGCATTAGCATATTGGTCTCTGAACAGTCCTTCAAATGTATCCCAACTCATACCAGTCACATCCTGAGATAACTTAACTGTCTTCCATCAATTTATAACTCCGTCAATCAGCTTGTAAGTACCAAAGGTTACTTAGAACTCAGCTGGTGTTCCAATAGTAGCAAAAGTCCTCTTGATATCTCTAAGCCATCTCTCAGCCAAAGTGGGATTAGGTCTCCCATCAAATGATAGCTGATTGAGTTTTATAAAGTCCTTGAAGAAATTAGCCTGACGGGCCTCAGGGTCTCACTCCATCCTTAGACCCAGTAATACTCTTAAAGCATCATACAAATTTGCCAGAGGGTCAGGGATTTGTTGTTGTGGTGGAGGAGTTTTAGCCCTAGGCTCTTGCCTCGGTATTCTTCTTCTTGGAGGCATTATAGTTCTGTATTTATATGCCAAAATATTAGTGAGACAGTGATGTAAGTACTTTTGAAAACGAAGTTACAATCTAGTCTAATGGTGTCACATCCGAGGTAATTAAACCTCTGCTCTGATACCAAAAATTTTCTGTCACGACCCAAACCCCGGACCGGTAGCAGAAGAGGAATTTCACATGTGGAAATTCATAATTTGTTTTAGAAAATTTTTAGAAACTTCAATTTTTCAAAAAAATGACAGCTAGTTGACAAACGACAACTTCAGTAAAAGTTTACAAAAATAGTTCAAATTGTAAATTCTCACAGTTTGTGATCACCACTAGACATAGACCGTTAATGATACTAATAAAACATACAGATGCATCATCATTGTCATCACAAGTAGGTATAATAGATAATACAGGCTAAATCCAAAGTATGAGCCTTAAATGTTATTACAATTCCAAAATGAGTTATTAAGTAGTTACTAACTACTAAACTAGAATAATCTTCCAGTCCTAGTCACTCCACTCCGGAGTTGCCCAAGTCACACTGTACACCACCTGAGAGGGGAAAGATAAGGGGATGAGCATTCACATGCTCAATAGGAATTCAATTACCTTTTTAGTATGAATGCAACTTTTGAAACCTGCATGATTAGTACCTTTACAAAATCTAGTTATAAAACAAGTTTGTAAATGATCAACTGTAATCACATATTCAAATTCAAAATCAAAATCAAAGTCACCATGTTGTACATATCATAAATCAACCAACTACAAGTATGAGCTCTCATCCTCTCATCATAGTCCAGTAATACCTCTTAAACAGAGGTACCCAGCATCCTGACACCACCCGGAGGTGTGTCAGCAAATCCTGCGCAGGGGCCTAGGTCTCTCACCTAGCGCCGCAGCAACTCGCCAATGATCTAAATACCATGATGCTAAAATGGAACTCAAGTATGTGATCTTATGGTAGGTACAGCATTTCACAAAGTATGTAATAACCATGCATCAAGTATATCAAGAAATTATGCTTTAAAACTCATTTGGTATTATTCTGGGATTTACAGAAAATCGGGCAGCATAACAGCTGTATTTTCCCAAAATCAAAATTTTTAAACCTGTATAAAAATCATACAAACTAATCCTAGAACAATCCAATATATCACAACAATTCACAAGTTCATCAAATATCCATTCAAATTATTAAAATCCATGAAAATCGATAATTTCAAGAAATTGGTCATAATGCATAATTTAAAACAAAATAAGTTGAAAACTTGATAATTGAGCCCCTACCTCGCCTGGATAGCTAGACTAAGCTATCGGCACTCGTAGATTCTCCTGTTGGTCACCCAGTTGCTCGGAGGGTCGTTTCGGGATCCCGTGAGCTTGCTTTGAGGTGTGACTTTCCAAACGAAGCCTCAAATTGCGAAACAGAGACCACCACTGAATTCAGAGCACCCAAAAATGTTGGGTTAGATATATAATTCAATTAATTTGGGCCTCAGGCCCGTGGCATGCAAATCGAGGCGAAATCCTGAGCCTCGTATCTCGGATTTCGTGCCAACTCAAAATCTATTGATGCTTTATATCAAAACTCATCTCTTGACCTTACTTAGTCCAATCCCGAAGTCCAATTTCAGTTTCGAGGCCTCTAGCTCAAATTTGGGCTTAATTAGAAACTAATTAGAAAAGTTACAAAAATACCATATTCTGAAAATATTTAGGTAAACGCCACAAATTTCAGATCAGTTTTTCTCTCAATCCTTACATCCAATTTCCACAAGTCCACCACTCTTTCTCCTATCTTAAACCACATTTCTATCCCTCAAAGTTTCATGAGCATTGGATGAACCTAACAAAATAATTGCACCAATACCAATTTTTCATGACGAAAATGCCATAAAAACTTTTAAACGCTCACCGGAGCTTCTTGGCTAGAAATTGGTGGCGGTGGAGGGTCGACCCACATAGGAGAAAGCTTGAGCTTCAATTTGGTGGCGGTGGGTAGCGGCTAATGGTGACAAAACGATGAGATTCCGCCACGAAACGTCGCGGCTTAGGTGCGACTTCGCGCGTTGCTTGCCGCGGCTGGGCAGTGCGACGGGCAGAGCTGGTCAGTGGCGAGCCGTCGTCAGTCACCTGGAGAGCTGTCGGCCGGAGCTCAATGTCTGGGGTAGCGCCGGTTGCTGGCGGGAGAGTTGCGAAGGAAGAAGAAGAAGAAGAAGAGAAAGAAATCGTGAGAGGGAGAGAGGTTAGGGATTCTGGGTCCAATTTGGGGGTTTTTTGGCACTTGGCAAATATGGGCTGGTAATAGGACTTTTTAAAATTCTATTATGGCCCAAGTTTCAAAGTTTGTCTTCATTTAAGTCCTCAAAAATCTAATGTTTGACCCCAATTTTGAAAATTTCTTCTACTTTAGTCCTTACCTGAAATTAATTCACACTTTAACTAATTTTATTTACTTTGAATTCTAATTTTGTAAAAAGACCAAATTACTCCTTATAAAAATCAAGGTTTTTACAATCTCTGATTGATTTTATATATTATGTCTCGTCAACATTTGATTAAAGAAATCACATTATGCCATTTGTCTTAATCAATTTGATCTGCATATGAAAACTAGTAATGTGTATTAATTAGGATGTAAATTATTCGTCAATAAAAAAAAAAAGAAAATGAATCTTCAGGCTGGTGCTGACATCTGAAAGTAAAATAATTATATGATTATGTTCAATCGGTGCGAAAAAAAGAAAATAATACAGAAGTAAATAATATGTATCACATGGGACACCCACGGGTCAAAATTTGGGAAATATAGGCTCTTGAATTCTTTTATAAGACAAAGCGTATTTTTCTTTATATACTATATGAAGGTCAACGCATGTACTAGGAGAAGCCATTCGCAAAAACTAGGTTTTTCTTTTTTTTTTTTTCTTTTTTCGAAAGGAAAAAGTCCTTATTCAATCATAAATCATCCAAAATAAAAGACGAAATAAACAAAGGATAGCATCAACCCACTACATGTCACCAAGCAAAGAAAAAGCCTTACTAGTTCATGGATCACTTTCTTTCCCAAATGAGAGATAAATTGATAAGAATCATAACAAGACAGGAAAGAAAGAAAAAAAAAAAAAAGACTTAACATCATCAAAGATAAAATCATTAGAGCCTAAACGAGCATTTCATGAATTTAGGCGATTCACCATAGTTAGAGCATCACATTCTACGTTTGAAATAGAGATCTCCCAATCGACACAAGTCCAGAGAGTCTCTCTAATGGTAACAACTTTGGCAGTCTTAACTGATAAAACTCCATGAACCTGCAGAGAGTCGACTACTAGAACAACTCCCCAGTGATCACGAATAATACTAATCCCAACCCAACAACCTCCAGGACAAACCAAGGCATTAGTATTAAGCTTAAGAGAACCCAGAGCTGGGATGCCAGAACTAGGTTTTAGTTGAGCCAAAAATCCTTTGACTAAAATAACATGGGCCCAAATTGTAAATTTGTTAGGGCTTTAAGCAAAATGGCCGATTTTGACATTTATCGTAATAATTGTACTTTTTTTCGTTTTCATAACTAAATGGTCCTATGTATGGTTGGAATACATATCCACTATATAAACGAATTTACTTCATAAAATTAGATCCAATATATATGTACCTAAATCTATCTCCTATATCTATTTTTCTCTCTCAAAAGAGAAGCTCCACCGCTACTCTCACAGAGGCCAGAGGGAGCGTGTCTCCTTCTCTTTCTCTGGTCTCCCCTCCTCTCTCTCCACCTCTTCCTCTCCTTCTCACTTTCCTCCTCCTCATCCCTGACTTGTCTCCCTAACCTCTTGCGGGGATGAGAGATTTTTTTTCAGTTTTCTTTTAGTGTTTTAATAAGTTCAGATCTAGATCTTGTTTGTAGTACCATCTAGGTTTTAAATCTGTTTACCGGATCTTAAATCTGAGATTTTCTTCTTTAATTTAGAACTGTTAGGTGGATGAGTTGTTTTTCTTTTCAACCGGCATGGATCTCAATTAGTGTTAGAATCATATATTCTACCCAACTAAGGACGCAGTCTAAGAGCAGGTGTTGAAGGTAATAGTTTGCTGGTGACCCTTATTATCTTCTTCTCTTGGAGAATTATAGTAACCCATAAATCTTGCTATTGTTATATTTGTGATCCACTTTTCATCTCCTTTCTTTGAGGAGTTTTAAGTTGTAATCCTTATGCTTGTACTGTAATTGAAGCTTTTTTGCTTCGAGTAATGATATTCCCTCGAAAAGTTCGTTTTTATCAAAATAAAAAAAATATATATCTCACCTAAAATGATTTCGTGTGTATAAAAACTGATATATAAATATGTATATATAAGGGCCAAATTATTTTACGTAAATTTAGGTCATTTAGGTCGCAATTTCTTTCTTGTAATTGATGCCACGTCTATTAATTTCAAATTTACAGAACTTGTCATCAATACTTGTTAAGAATCTAATATCTATATATATATATATATATATATATTAAGCCTGAAGCTAAAAACTCTGATAGCTTCTTTGATCACCATTCTATTTTTAAAATTTTTAGAAAATTTCTAATTTTTTCATGATATGATTGGTCCTATCATTATTTTTCTTTATTATGATTGGTTGTAATATATACATGTATTATATAATATTATATTTAATTTAATATTAATGATACCTTATAATAAATTTAGTTTATCGAATCGAACAAACGATTGTGCTATATTCGTCTCATCAAAATAAATATAGAGAGATAAATACATAATTTAATGTTTTATAAAATATTATATTTAATTTAATATTAATGATTCTTTATATTAAATTTAGTTCATCGAACGTCAAAAAGTTGCGTTACATTCGTCTCATCAAAATAAATAAAGAGATAAATATATTTTTTGATGTTGAAATACATTGAACCTAACTATATCTTTGATCACTATTCTATTTTTAAAATTTTTAGAAAAATCCTAATTTTTTCATGATATGATTGGTCCTATCATTATTTTTCTTTGCTATGATTGGTTATAATATATACATGTATTATATAATATTATATTTAATTTAATATTAATGATAGCTTATAATAAATTTAGTTCATTGAACAAATAGTTGTGGTACATTCGTCTCATCAAAATAAATATGGAGATAAATATATTTTTTAATATTGAAATACATTGAACCTAACTATAAATTAGACTTAATGTATGCAATATTAATACAACTCGCGCAAAGCACGGTATAACGACTAGTATATATATATATATTAAGCCTAAAGTAGAGATAAAGTAAAAAAAAAAAATATGTGATAGTTTCTTTGATCAGTATTCTATTTTTAAAATTTTTAGAAAATTTCTAATTTAACTCTTATTTTTTCATAATATGATTGGTCCTATTATTATTTTTTCATGTTATGATTGGTTGTAGTATATACATGTATTATATAATATTGTATTTGATTTAATATTAACGATAGCTTATATTAAGTTTAATTTATCGAACAAATAGTTGTGTTACATTCGTTTTATCCAAATAAATATAGAGATAAATATATTTTTTAATATTGTATATTCAATTTAATATTAATGATACCTTATATTAAATTTAGTTCATCGAATAAATAATTATGTTACATTCGTCTTATCAAAGGAAATGTAGAAATAAATATATTCTTTAATATTGTAATGCATTGAACCTAACTATAAATTAGGCTTAATGTATGCAATATTAATACCAACTCATACAAAGCACGGTATAACGACTAGTTTAAAATATTAAGATTGGATAATAATTTGAATTCTTATTTGTCAATATTCATACGCCTAGTGTGCTATTTACTTTTAGCTAATGTTGTTTTTCTTCCCATATATATATATTTGTATATAATAGAGTTTTGTTATTATAATGACGCATATCTTACTAATTAATTTCTTAGTTATATTGATTTTTAAGATATCAATTACCTCGTAAGAGATATGATAAGGTTCATTACACCGACATTTTTCATTGTTAATCATATTCTTTTATTGAACCAGTGATCCACGGCGCAATTCTTTGTAGATTATTTTACATTGTCCGGAATTGCATTACTTGTATTCCACTTTTTATTCCCACAAATTATGGTGCAAACTAAAAGTCAAACGTCACTAAACATTAATTCGTTTCAGGTTTGGTGTAGATTATATTTAAATAAACTAGTGTTAATATGATTTTAAGGATGAGGTACACAAATTAAGAAAGACGCAACGAGTCAAATGTTGATTTCTAGTTGGAAAGGAGTTTTTTTTCTCATTTTTTTTAAAGGAAAAAAGGAAATTTATTATAATAAACTAATTAATTACTATTATAAGAGCAATACAATTAGAAATTTCCAATTACAAATATTAATATAGAAAAAATTAATCCTAGCATTCTATGGGTGCTACATTTCCAGAACAAAAGATAAAGTGACAAGAGTCAATACCACTACTACCTTAACAATGAATTTGTATAACTATTAGTATTGCTAGACATACCATTAGAGGAGTTTACTACACCTATATCAATTTTGAAATCAATTTCTACTACATAAATAGTGAATCCAAAAGATACCACAATATCCAAATCTTTAACATCTCGAAGCATAGCACTAACCCTAATAAACTCCATCTTTATGAACTATGTAGCATTTATATTGAATTTTTTCTAGATCTAAATCCTAGAAAATTCATATCTAAAAGGGGAAGAAAAAAAAAAGACAAAGGAAAATTAAGCAAAACCTACAAAATTTAGAATTTAGTAGGATAATAAACAAAACAAATAAAATCTACACAGATCTAGAATTTGATAGGATAAAACTCCTATAAGAATAAATCTCTGGGAACAAGACCTTTACATAGATTAAAGGATTATTGAAAGCAAACAATAAATTAGAAGAATTCTTTTGGTGAGATAGAGATAACAATAGAAAAGTTGTTAAAGAAAAAGATAAACTTTTTGAGAGAGAAAAAAAGGCTAGGATTTTTATGGAGTTTTTCCTTATTTGAAACAAGAAAACGAGTATAATATAAATAGCATCACAATGGCTTGAGCAGTCATAAACTAAGTTGGTACCCACTCATATCATCTAATCATTTGCAAATATCAACGAAAAGAATAATATTCATGAAAACCCAAAAAGGAGTTTGTATTGAGAAGGTACTCATCCAACAACCTAACCTCATAATCACTAAGGCCGTGTTCAAAATATCAAGGTTAAATAAAGACTAGCAAGAGAAAAAAAAAAAATTCCGAAGTGTAAAGTCAATATATATTATACTTATGTTTTATTCTTTATTTTTATTTTTTCACATGCATCAAAGAATGTCGGACTAATTAATTTCTGATCAGCAATTAACTTGATATTCTTCCTTTTTTTTTTTCTTTTTTTTTTTTTTTTTTGACGGAGGTAACTCGTTCTTCGCTATGAATATGAGACTAATACGTCTATGCATTCACTCATTTATTCTGAAACTAACGTCAAGTTACTATTGAGCAATTCTTATTAAACGGAAATAAGCTTGAATTAAAGGAACCAAAAAATAAAAAAAATTAAAAAAAAAAAAGAAAAGAAGGGGTGCACATGGCCGATTATATTCGAACATTTACATACATGTAATAATGAATTGATACGACATTTCCTAACTCAAATTAGAATATGAGATTCTGAGAAACCAAGTGATCATTCCAGCGCAAATATATATTTAAATATGTTACAAAATATATACATGCTTAAAGATGAAGACTAAGACTAAGTTTATCCCCAATTAATCTGACTATTAATGAGCGATATCCAAGACTTTCCAAACTGAAGACTATTTATTCATATATATTACTACGTACATTTAAAAAAAAAAAAAAAAAAGCCGGGCTAGATGTCACTCTTATTCTTCATAGAAATATTAATTGCACGTAATATTTTAGTTTAGTTTTGGCCACTCTACCTTTATAAATAGACAGAATAGATCATAGAAAGTACTTGTAGCATTTGAAGAAACATAAACACAATGGCTTCTAATGTCATTCTAGCCCTCCTCATGCTTTATATATCTTTGAGCTGTAATTATGTCTTGGGTAACATGAATATTACTATGGATGAAGATATGGAGTTAGAAAAGCAACTCAAAATTCTCAATAAGCCACCAATCAAGACAATTCAGGTATTATAGTATGTTTTCACATCTAAATCTAATTCTTGCATCGCTCGTCTCGATTCGTTTGATCATATGTACTTTGTTTAAAGTAATCAATTAGATACACTATTGTTATTCTAAGAATTTAAAAAAAAATAAATAAATAAGCAAGGCTAACTCTTTCTAAGTCTGTAAATGAAATATGTACTTTTAATGTTTAGTATAACTCTGTGTGGTAGGACTAATGGATTTGCTTTCGAATAATACCATAGATGATCAAGCACTTGATAGGTAATTAAGTACTTTGAGACTAATTCCCGCAGACCATCGGTACTGCCGATTTATTTTCGGAACAGTTACATATTTATTCCCTTTATTATTACGTTTATCCTTAAATTAAAAATGTATTTTTAGAAATAGAAATTTTACAATTAGATTTGTTGGTTCTAACAAATTTTTTCTTTGGGATAACTGCAAAAAAAATACCTCATGTTTGAATGTTATACAATTTAAACCCTGAAGTTTAGATTCTGCAAAATAATACCCTGAGATTACGAATTTCTGAAAATTAATACCCTGTGTTGATTTTTAACTGATAAAATACAATAATATCCTCAAAATTAAGATGAATAATATGAATTAATCTAGTTTTAATGGATGATATTATTATTTTTTTGTTCTTAAAATTGGTTAAAAAATCTGTCCAGGGTATTAATTTTCAGAAATTCTTAATCTCAGGGTATTATTTTGCAGAGTCCAAACTTCAGGGTTTAATTTGCAGAGCATCCAGACTTCAGGGTATTTTTTTACAATTATCCCTTTTTTCTTTTTCTTTTTCTTTCTTTCTTTTTTTTTTTTTTTTTTTGCTTGAATAGTTCTAACAAATTTTTCCCTTATAACATTGAAGGAATTTTTTCTCTTCAAATTTATTCTCAAATATATAAAAAGGGTAATTTACAAATTTATCCATTCTGTCTTGTGTTATGGCTGGAAATTTTTTTTCTCAAATGATTATTAACAAGGCGTTAGTAGGGTTTATAGTCTTTTTATATCTGCAAATTAATATGATGATATAAACCTGTGACTCTTGAAAATACGGAACCAATTTAAAGGATTAAGTACAAAATACATGGATAAAACTATAATTATCCTTATATTATTTCATTATTGTGAAGGTGTACTTTGTTTTGGCCATATAATTAGGACGTGGACATAAAGTCAAAGGTCAACGGCCATCTCCAAATAAGTTGCTTCTTTTTTTTCCTAGTGGAAAATGAATAATGCATGCCACGAAAGGATTAAAGTAATTATGCTGGTTTGGAAATTTGAACCAAAAATAGAAGTATATATCATTTTGTTGTTATCTGCCAATTTAGTATGATGGTATAAATTTGTCATTGCTGAAAATATAGAACCAATTCAAAGGATAAGTGCAAAATACATAGATAAAATTCTAATTATATCCCCATATTTATTTCTTTATTGTAAAGGAAGTAAATTCTGATTTGATTTGGCCACGTACTTAGGACGTGAATACTTAAAGTCAAAGGTCAACGGCCAACTCCAAATAAATTTTGCCACTTTTTTTTTTTCCAAACGAAATATAAACATGAATGCCACAAAAGAATTAAAAAAAAAAGAAAAGGAAAAATAAAAAAACCGTTTGGGTCTTTTTAAGGGTCTTTTTAATTTTAGCCAAGAAAAAAAAAACTTGCATTTTTTTTATTTTATAGAAAAAAATCCTTGAGTTTCTAATGATATCAAATAATTCTTTTAATTATATAATTCGAGTAAATTAGTCCCGAATAAGTGATTTGGTAAAAATAAGCCTACAAAATAAGTTAAATGGCTCATTTGCCCTTGGTTTACACTGTCATGCTACTCGTGAGACTCTTCTCGTATCCAAGCACTCTAGTTTGGAACGAAAATATTGTTGTTCTGTATCAAGAAATTAGTATTTTTTCAGTTGAACAAAATAAAAGAAAATGGTACAAAAAGTATAAAATAGCTAAGAAATGAAGTTGTTTCTTAGCTAGCCTTGTTGTATTTTCATATGATTTTTATTTTTTAATTTCATCTATTTCTACTAAAAGATGCTAATTTATGTGCCTAGATCAATGTCATTTTCATCCCAAATTGGAGTGTTTGATAACGAGAGTAACTAGGATGGTAATTTAGCTCACGACGTAATAAAATGACTTGAAATTCATATGAAATTAGCGAGCTTAGATATATATTAAATAGGTACGGGTCAAATCAAGGTTAAATCTGATTAAACATGATTAAATAATAAGACAAAATCATATTAACCTGCTAAATTAAAAATTAACTTAGTTAATACGATTAACTTTTGTATATCTTTATATTATGTTATGTGTGTTGAGACTTAAGGGTTCTCTATTACGTTTTATGTATTGAAATTTGAAAGTTTTATTATGGTTAAAACTTTAGTTGTGTATTAAGCTTATAATTTGACTGATTATATTAAAAATTAGAAATAGTTTAATAGATTATATTAGAAATGTGATATAATTTAACATATTAATTTAAAAGGTTAATAGGTTATATCATGTTGAATTAAATAGGATATATTTAATACTAACAGTTTAAACTAAGTTCAATTAATATTGGATCAAACAGGCTAACATATAGCGTTAGGTTGGACATGATCTGAATATGATCTGTTTAAATATTGTGTTAAATATGATGTGTCACAGATTACTATTTATTTAGTGTGTTATATATGAGTTCACAAATAATGACATGAATAATAAATATATCATTTTTTGATTTTTGTGGTTATTCTTTATATATATATATATATGTCTTAATAACACAATACATTTATAAACATGACAACACAAATTAATAACTTCATACTAGAAGCATGAAACACTATCTACACCAAGGCTTTATGGGTCATGTCATGTACCCAACTGATCAAATAGTTGTTTTTGGCCCAATTTGATTGAATTTCGAAATTCAAAGATTTTATTTGATTTATATTTTTTAGAGAAATTTAGGTGGATGACCAAAATTTTAAATTTAATTAAGTAGATGTCCACTTTTAAAATTTTATAGCTAAATGTCCAGGTATATATATTTTTACACTTGGTAGATACACATATCTACCAATTTTAGTTACTGTACTGAAATGCACTAAGTATATAATTTTTTATACTTGGTATATAAAATTTTACACTTGGTATATATGCATATATACCGGACAATCCTATAACATTTGACAAAAGGACATTTACTGAAATTGGGCCTAAAATTTGGTGATATTTCTATAAGGCCCTATTTTTTATCGTTAGAATTAAGAAACCCGAGATTTATTTTTTTATATAGCCAAATCCAAGTTTTTTTTTTTCAAATAATAGCCCAAGAATTAAAGTGATTACATCAATATTATTTTAAAAGGTGTTTAGAATTAAATTTGAACCTTAAACGCCCAATATTATTGGTATTATTGGATATGAGCGTAAGTATACCAATTAAGTTTATAGTGAATTTATAAAAGTTTTCGATGATTCAAAAGTGAAAAAAAAAAATAATCCTTGCATAATTATCTTAATGCTTGTAAATAGACGTACTTAATTTAGCATTAGTCGTAATACAAGTTTACCTTTGACTTGTTACATAATTTAACAGTGCCTAACACAATTTGTTATGATATACAGACTGAAGACGATAATATATTTGATTGTGTATCCATCAGTAAGCAGCCGACACTTGACCATCCGTTACTTAAAGATCACAAAATTCAGGTAAAATGTTCAAAGATTTAAAAGTGTTTATAGAACGATCTATTTTAATTTTTTCCTCCCATTACAGGTACAGTCTGATCTAACTTGGTAATAATTTTCTTTCCCCCTAGATGAAACCAAGCTCATTTCCTCCCACAATGGAAAAATCTTCTTCAGGTCTTAATGAAACCTTAAAAATATTTTCTGAGACCATAGAAGAATGCCCTATTGGAACAGTTCCTATTCAGCGGACAACAAAGGAACATCTAGTGAGGGCAAGATCCCTTCTAGATGATCCTAGGAAGCCTGATCCAAGTCGCCAAAGCGTACGTATTGATCTTTTCAAAATATTTTTATGTTTTTTCTTTGCCAAAGTGTACGTATTGATCTTTTCAAAATATTTTATGTTTTTTCTTTTTACATGTATTTTACTGTTTTCTCTACAGCAATTTAGGCTTGTTTGGTGCTTGATATAGCTAGGATAAATTGTAGGAAAAATAAAAAAGTGAGACTCGCTTTACATAATTGGCACAATGATATAGCTTTTATTAATCACCTTGTTGACTCTTTATTTAAAAATTATTTAATTTATTAAAAGAGGTCCTTATTCTCATTCTCAACATAGAAGGTGAACTATATTATACGATATAAAGCCAACCAATAAATTTTTCCCCGTTGTTTGACTTTCTTCCCAGTTAATTTTTAGAGCAATACTATAATGCTTAATCATAGGCGCCTCTAGCATTCTTTTAATGTTTAAAGAAATTAAAACCTTTTAAAACTAAGTTCTCTCTCATGCATCCTTCACCTTTTTTTCCTTCTTCTTTTCTTTATATTATCTCTACTTTTTCCTTATGAAAAATCAGAGTCCAAAATATAATCGTTAACAATAGCAAAATTTTAATTTTTCATTTCTCTACAGATGATTTATTTTATTTTCAAATATTAATACATGTGCTGTGCCTTTTCAGGTGGTTAACTTGATAATGAAGCCAAAATTTCGAATGTATGGAGCTGGTGGACGTGTCTCTATATACAACTTAGCTCTAGGTTCAGATCAGTTTAGCTCGGCAAACGTTTGGGTCCAAAGCGGTCCAGCTAATAAAATGAGTTACATAACAGCTGGTTGGATGGTAATTCCTTCATCAATATTTTCTTCAGAACAATTATATTAATAATAAAAAGTAAATAAAATAAGAAGTCTCCTTTTATAATATTAATGTAGGTAACTCATAATCAAATGATCTTTAACTCCGTTAAATCCTCAAAAACAACAAATAGTTTATCATAGTACGCTAAGAATTACCATACTATGATAAGTTCGACAAATCTATTGTCCCTTAAATTTTACTTACCAAATCGATACAATTATGTTGCATGTCTACAACTAGACATCTAATTAACATTTCTATTTTGTAGGTCTCTCCACAACTTTACCGTGACAGTCGTACACGGCTATTCACATATTGGACTGTAAGTTACAAAATACTTTAACTTCGATTATATATTTACAGAAAATTCTATCACCGTACCAAAATATACTATATAGATATTGTGCTTTTTTTATTTATAAAATATTTTTCAAAAGATTCTATTTGATTTGTATATGTATTTTATGTTGCTATAGAATTGATGTTGTCTTGTTTTAGGAACCATGCACTATCGATAAATATACTATGTTAGAAATTGGGCGCCTTACTTAAACTGTATGATAATCTCATTCTTTCATGTATTCTTATTATATGTACTTTAAGAACACATGATGTCCGGTCAACTATTACAGGGAGACGGGAACCATAAAACAGGTTGTTACAACACACTGTGTCAAGGCTTTGTGCAAGTTGATAGGAAAATTACTCCTACTTCTCCAGTAGGCCCAGCTTCAAATTTTAATGGAAACCAATTTGACTTGAAAATCCAAGTATTTCAGGTAATCTTTGAAACACTTAACTATTTTTTTTTTCTTCCTAAAATCGTAATTATTAATAGTGGTATAGTTTCTAATCATAATGAATCCTTGTACGTAAAAGCTGTTCTCGCTTTTGTTCCTTCTGTAGTACTTACAGTAATCAGGATATTATTGCCATAGATTTCACCTCTTTACTTTACATCATTTACATGCAAGTAAATTACTGTACAATTAGAATGTTATTAAATCTAGTAATGATAAGTTGTAATTCACCTTCTATAGTGATATCTCATTCTCATATGTCACATCAGGTGATATTAAAAAGAGAAATTCTTTAGCGTCATCTATCCTAATTATTTTATGCTTCTTATAAGGTTTATGATAATATTCATATATTATAAGCTGTTTATTTTTTCATATATATAGGATCGTAGATCCGGAAATTGGTGGTTTGTGGTGTCCGACGGAAGCAAAGACATACCAGTAGGATATTGGCCTAAAAAATTGTTCCCTTATTTAAGGGATGGCACAAAAGGAGTGGCATGGGGAGGAATTGCTCAAGCTGGGAGAAATAAAATAAGCCCTCCAATGGGGAATGGCCAATTTCCTGATGGTAATTATCGTCACGCTTGTTACTTTTCAGATGTTCACTATGTTGACCACAAAAGCAAAATGGTTGCCCCAGACAATGCATACACGCTTCAACATGTTGACAAGCCCAAGTGTTATGGGCTCAAGAATGACCGATTGATGGGGCCCAAAAATTTTGGTTATAGCTTTACCTTTGGTGGGCCCGGTGGTAAATGTGGGTAGATGAGATAGTTATCCCCATTTAACAAGTTAAAATAGTGGGTTTTGATGATAATTTCAACTCAATCTTCAATGAGTTGCAATTCAATGCTTACTTTGTATCTGTAGTAAATAATGGCAGAAACCATGTTGCCAAAACATGTAATATTCTGGAAAAGCTATGTGTGTTTGTGAGGTTTTGCTAAGTGGCCATTTTTATTTTTAATAAAAATGATTATTTATTCAACCAAACTAAGTAAAATTATTTGCTAAGTGGCCATTTTTATTTTTAATAAAAATAATTATTTATTCAACCAAACTAAGTAAAATAACGAATTTTATACAAAAACCGAATTATAGATAATATATAACAATAAACATTCATGAAAAGTATTTTGGTTGTTGCCAACTAGAGGGGAAAAAAAATTTGTGCACGAAATTTTGGTGACATGCACAACTCACCTCCACAAGGGAGAAAACTAGAACACATGAGAGTCTTCAATTCATTTTCAAACTCCATACTCTGAGTTGGCTATTTCGAAAAGAGGTTTTTTTTTTTATTTTTTTGGCCGAAGATTTCGAAAAGAGGTTACAACTAGGAGGAAAAGGACTAAGACTTAAACCTCTTTTAATTTACAATTTCTAATAATTTGTCTATAAGAAGTTATTTCTTTGTGATTTATTTTGTATATTTTATATTCTTTATTGACGGTCATTCTTACCAACAACAGGATTTGTAATAATACAAATAAAAATATGGATCAATAAATAAAGTAACGAGAACACAAGGATTTTTATAGTGGTTCGGCTCAATTCAAACTTATGTCCATTTTTCTTTCACTGTGTATAGAGTCTGAATACCTTTAGATAGAGTTTTTGCCTTGTGAATTTAGCGAGTTGAATCTAAAGTCATTTCCTCTATTTATAAGATAAGGATTTAATCCTAAAAAATTAATATCAGGATTGATTCTGGTAACTCCAATATTAATTTGCAATAATTAGTCCAGGATTCAGGCCTTTTTTTTAACTGCTTGGTGTATTTACTGTACAGTAATAAGATTTAATTTTAACATAATTTTCGTTACACATTTTGTCTTCCATGTTTAATGCCTTCGTCCTGTTATTTTTTATTTTCGTCTGCTTTGAGAGGTTAGCTCGCAGTGTATGTGAACTCATTGAGACGGAAATTAAGGCAGGGAATTTAATCAGTGTAGACGTCGTCCTCCTAAAGATGTCCAATGTTAAACTATACGGATGTGAGGTCCACCGAAGTGATCAACCTGTGTACCTAGAGCTTCTTTGTTGCTTAAGTCTTGTCCCTTTTCGTATAAACATACTAGCAATCATTAAAATTTCACTTGTCCTTGCTAATGTTATAATGAATCTAAAAAGGTTCATACAAAGGAGACAAAAAATTCATAATGAATTGTAGTATAATACAATCATCAACCCTCATTTCTTGAATTTTTTATTTTGTTATATTGTTTGTCGTCTCAAGGACCTGTCATGCATGCCACAAGCACCATCAAATTTCATAGAGGTTAAGTTGGCCATAAGTGCTTGTTCAAGATAATTATAACTATTAGTACCAAAATGATCTGCAAAAACGCTAATTTAATTTACTTTATTTGAAATCATGTACGATGAGTGCATATTTGAGTTTATTATGTTAATTCCTCTACATTTCTTTCATAGTTCTCTTGTTATTTCTAAGTTTTTAATGATGTTTTTATGTTTTGTAAGTATTTTGGACGAAAATGGACTAAAAGAGTTGAAACCAGGCAAAAATAGAGTGAAAAAAGAGGAAGCTGAAACCGAGCTCTAGCAAGCTGGCGCTGGGTCCCTGTCATAAAAGAAAAACACTCCAGACTCTATGATTTTTATTTTTGATTTGTTTGATGTATAACCAAAGTGAACATGATAGAGAATGAATGCTAAATTAAAATTCTAGATCCCTAAGTATTTTGATTATAAGTAGCTAATTATGATTAATTAGATTGAGATAACTGACTGATTAACTATGATGAAGAAAGAGTTCTAGCTTGTGAGATGATTTCCTAAATCAATCTATCTTTCTTAACTTAATTCTTCCGTTATATTAAATCTAGAGGGTTTGTTTTAGGTTGTATAAGGGATAGAGTATAAATAAAGAGCTCATTTTATTTAACAACAAACTAAGGATAAATTGGGATACGATTAGCTTATGTGCTATCTACAATTTGTAATTTTGATAATAGCTGAATATAGAATCTAGTAATTAACTTAATACACTACAAGAAAACGGGTCAATAGTCAGAACTTTTATCCTTGCTATTAGTACCACTGTCCTCACTACTGGTAATACCGAGGACCATGTCCTCAGAAAATATTCTCGTAACTACACCGTCGCTACTGCTACTTAATAGCGAGGACAATGTCCTAGCCTTAGTATTCGTGCCACCTTTTTCGATAGTTTAAAATTTTCAACAGCAGTAGCAAGGACATTGTTCTAGCTATTACTTAGTAACTAGGATAATGTTATAGCTATTTCTTCAGTAATTAGGACAATGTCATAGCTATTCCCTCTAACTTATTTGAATTTCAAATTTTCAATTGTATTTTAATAATTAAATTAATTTTAAATAATTCTAGTTTATTTAAATTATTTATATTTTAATAATTTGTTGAAAGAAACGAATCCAAAATAACTAATTTTTATTATAATTAAAACTCACATTGTCATTAAACATTAAGAAGAAAGTAATAATTTTCAAGTAAGATCCTAAGTTCTAAATTTCTATTCTTCTACATGGTATAAAGACATTATTTATTTTTTAACAAAATCTAATCATTATCATAAACCTGGCTTCAAGAAAGACTTCAATAACTTCATCAAATAGGCCAACACCAGAAGGTTTCAGCTCCAAGTCCCTAGATCAAATGCTTGCCTATCACATGTGTAGGTAATGCATATCTAGTTAGGAAAATTTTATTAGTCTAAACAAGTGCAACTTCTAGGCCAAAAAATGAGAACGTAAGTCAAAATTTTAAAAATAGACAAGTTCAAGAATGAGAATCATAATTCATAATTATGCATATCGTCTACAATATTCCAAACTGAAATTGATGGAGCAACAATATTTGGGTTTTCTGGGAAAATTCAAACGCGCTCAAAAATAAGAAATAAGTAATTAAAAAAACTTGGGACTTAGTTTATGATTTTGATTCTGCAGTAAGGATCCACCCACATTTAAAAAAAATGAAAAGGTTAGATGAAATATCAGAAATTCTCTATACAGGCTAATTTAAATTAAAACATTGAAAAAAATTATATACTATCATTATATATGAGAAATTAGATGAAATATGCACGAAAATAGGCATATTTTAGTATATATGCTCAGTTTAAAAACTCTCTGAAAAAATATGCACGTAGACGAAACTACTCATAAAAATACTAAGAGAAAAACTATGTCCATCACCTTTAATTGATCTAAATCTCTCTCTCGCACAGAACCTCTCTCTCTTTCGACTAAAACTCTCAGTCAATCTGAGAATTATAGTACTTCATACTCGTACAAAACCTCGTTCTCATCTCTTACAAATCAAGATATTAAATAAAAGATATTTATTTCTATTATCTTGACAGTTGCCAAATCAAATTGGCTAACACAAAATAATACATACAAATTTTTACTAATAAACTATCTATTTGAATTTTATTCCAAATTAATTATTACAATAATTTAGAATTTCTAAAATTCAAATAATCCATCTTGTAATTAAATTGCAAATCTTATTTAATGGGTCTGCATAATACGCTTGGCACTGTGCCTCACGGCAGAGTGCCATATGCCTATGCCTAATTATTGGGCTAGGCTTGTGCAGTCTTGGGCTTGTGAGGTCCAACTGCTATTTCCCTTCAATCAATTGAATTGTAGTGATACAGCCAAATTTACAGGCTAGCCCGAGGATTTTTAGGCTCAAAAAATAGTGACTCCCACAATTGTGCCTTAAATTAATCAGCCTAATTGTAAATTCTAAATTTAATACACTTGAAGATTGAAATTGCACTCCATTATTAAATGGTACTTTTATAGATATTATCACACTAGTAATAATTAAGTCATGCCATATTGATATCTATACTTTAATCTTTTGTACCATATCATAATTAAATTGACATCTCAACTGTCCAATTAATTTACTTATATTTTATTTCTTGACTCTTACTAGTTTTCTCTAATGATCATTTTCATCATATTAATTAGATATGTTGATACACTCTGGCTAGAGAATTCTATGATCAAGTACCAAAAACCCATCAAGAGATATGTATGTAAATTCTATATTATCAATCTATAAATATCATTGTCAATAAATGTTGGATTAAAAACGATTTTCGCAGCGGAAGATTGGCCCAGAAATAATCAAAAATTTTCTCAAAACAATTGACTGTATGAGTGTATAGTATTAATTCATAGCGAATAGGAACACACAAAGAGAATAGATTTAATACCTCTTGTAGCCTATCAGCAGATCCTAGCTTTACTGTTTTCTAAACTACGATCTTCCAATCCAAACCTCAAGCACAACTGGATGAACGTGTGGGCGTTGCGTATAATTTCTTAAAACTCACACTTTAGGCACTTGCAATTTTCTCAACACATGAGATTGCAAGAGTTTGTTCTATAGAGAATAGGAAGACACTCTTCTTTTTCTCTCTAGTTTATGGAGGCTCTGTAGAAAATAATACGTAGTATATCTCTTTTTTTTTTCTAGGGTTTCCTTTATGTATATATATATATTTATTAAACTATTTAATAAATAAATTAACTAATCATATATATATATACGAAAATGTTTTTTTCTTTTAAACTATAC
>JXTC01000319.1:249864-278499 GCA_002914845.1 Trema orientale | reverse complement strand
AAGGGAATCATCTTTCTAGCTTCCTAATAGAAGGAATGGATTCCATATCTGTAAGTTACATTCCCAGCTACTCATCTCATCATGCTCCCAAGATACAAGTATTTCAGTCTGTTTAAAAAAAATAAACTTTTAACAAGTATGTCAAAGAACATAATGTTATAAATAGGAGTCTATAACTACTCAGGATTAAGATTGATCTACATATGATTATCTAGTGACATTATTTGAACTTTCAACAGTTAACGGAATTTATGTGAAATTCAAATCATGTCTGGTCCAGTCCTATATAATCGAATTATATAAAGTACCTCCATTGTGATGTCAACACATCAATAGTCCGGATAAGACTATTACATTCTCAATGTTAATGGACCGTACTAATAATATTTAATTAAAGATCCCAAACTTTAATTAATTATTATGGACTATATTTAGTTTATTATCCATAAATTTAATCCTCGTGTATATAACACTTATATACTAAATTTGTGGTTACATAAATAAACTAGAGATTTTCTGATATTTAAAGACATACCAATTATGTACAAATTCAAATAGAAAAATGTCATTTTATTAATTCAGCAAATATCCAAAATATACATGCTTTTAGGGCATAAACCCTAACAATAAATACCTCCCACCAAGTTACTAAGAATATTAACCCCTCAATTAGAGTTGCACCAATTAGTAATTCAAATGTTACCGTATAAATAAACATGAACTTATAATTTACTTAGGATTGAGAATAAAGTATTATTAATGCCAAATGAGATTTAATAAGTCTGACAATCATTTGAGGTCTATTAAATCTCATAATTGATCCGTTCAATGTAGTCTAACTACATTAGCAAATCCATACGTAATTAAAACAAATTATTCAATGACTTTACAATAATTAAAATAAAGAGCCCAATTTTATTCTATTAATTATGAACAATTTCATTTAATTACAAAATAACTTGTATTGATATCTTCTATGAATCCACTTCATGATCACAAAGATACATATTATGTAATTAAATAGACTTTATTCAATCATACATATGCAAAAGATATAATGAAAATATCTAACAAACTTTATTAATTCTATAAAATGTTTATCACATGATGGAATATGCTTTAGAGAGCATACATTCCTAACATCTGTCTGTAATATGCTTGAGGACAGTGTAGGCTCGATCCACAATTTAGTAAGACCCATGTTAAGAAAGATATTGTTGAGTTTATTGTCGACAAAACTTCTCATCATCTGGCAGCCGAATCCATTGTTTCCTACCATCTTGTGGACTTCAAAATGTAGTCATGAACCTTGCATTGCATATCAAAACGGTAGAAATAAAATTTTATAAGCTCCTCCTGCCTCTTATGATCCATGTTTGTGTGAGTTGTCACCTAAATACTTATTGAACTCTTTTCACTAAGGACGATTTGTTCACTCCCTCAGGTATTCCAAAGAGCCTTGTGTTTACAATTTTTCTGGGTGTCGAAAAAGTGGAAACAAAAACTAAGAATCAGGCTGCTACATCGTGCTAAAATCAGGACTTTTGCATGACGTACGATGCTTCTACACTTTTCATTGCTTTTTTACGATTAAGTTTGAACTCGCTGAAATCGAGTTTTCGAATCCAGTGGAAATGATGCGGGATAGCTATTAAATGATTAGGATTATCATTATTATTATTATTATTTTAATTTAGGATCATTGTTAGGATTTATCTTATATTTGAGTTATTAGATGGCCTATACCACCCAAGTTGAAGGTCTCCAGACTGGCGCTCGAGGAACCACAGGGACTCCATACAGAGCAAGCAAGTTTTAGAGGTGAAATAATATGCCCGCGTCGTGTGCCACTTTTCTTCTCTACTTCCATGATGAATCTATTGATTTAATATATGCATCACTCTTTCCTTTGTCCTTCCCCCGATCTTTTCCCTATCACTAGTTATTACTCCTGATTTGAAGCACTCCTTTTCCATTCATGGAATGTTCCTATATATCGTCAAAATCAATCGAAAGACCATCAATATTGTTGAGAGATACTGCTCAGGAAAAGAAAAAGGTGACTTCTAAATCAGGCATCATAAATAAAATCGCTAACAAGATAAAATCACATATCGAAACAAATATTTCAGGCATCACCGAAAGTTGTCGAAACCACATTTGTAAGCCCGATAATTTTTCCGAATATCGTGTGATATTTTGGAATGACTTCATAAGAAATTTTCTTATTAACCTGGCCTTTTTCTCGGTACCTTTGAATAATGGCGTGCGTACTACAATGTAGCAGCGAAAATACCTACGGTAAACTATCCTCATTCGTATATCTCAATCTATAAATACGCTTGCTATGTTCATGATATATATTTGTACGATGAATTATTAAATGAAAATTATTAAGTATTCAGACTATCTCTCTAAATTTTTCTTGTTCTTCGTCTATCCTCTTGCTTTTCTACCTTCTTTATCTAAATTCTCTCTTTCTCTATATGATCTTTCTATTTTATCTCTCTTCTCATCTTGTTCTATATGTCAATTTTCTCCCTATCGAAAGAAATATATAATAGGCTTCTATAGCATTATTATGTTATAGACAACTGTAATATTTTGATCGATATTCAATAAAATTTTATTTTAAAATTTTGTTTTCATTATGGCCCACTAGATTAAAATCATGGAACTGTCTGGAAATCATTGATTCACAAACTATATTCTTCTTTCTTACCACTCTTAACGTGTTGTATTATTAATGTATTAGATTAAATGCATTTTTATATTCTTTTTTTTTTTTTTTTAAGGGAGACCGGAATGCACTTTTATATTAAGAGAGAGAAAAATTTTCTAAAAGCGTTATTTACACATATATCGAAGTGCTTAAACTCAATAGTTCCCCAAATTTTACTAATAGGAATTTAGCATTTAAAATATTTATCAAAGCAAATTTAGATATTTTAAAATATAATTATTTCTTAAATATCTCTTATCTAATTTCTCAAACGTTGAAAAGGTTAAATAAGGTTTTTGTTCATTTTATAACTCTTCCCAAAGTTATGAGACAAAAGTTAAAAAAGGATTGTCATCAATTAAGTTAATAATCAACACAAATTAAAGAGAAAAAAATAATAATTTGCCTCAATTTCTTCCCTAAACAGCGTTTTGTTGGAAATTCTAGTAAATAGAGTAATGTAAAGTAGAAATATGATTGCCAATTGTATAGGTGAAGTATAATGTCTCCTTTTACAATAGTATCCAATGCTAATACATCTTATATATCATGCATTTCAGAGTCATATGTTTCAATTTACAATATGTTATTTGTTTCTTTTTACTTGTTCGAACTTTGCGGAAATGACGATGAGTATTTCTCAAGAAGAACATATGTCAGAAAGAAAAGTAAACCTTCTAAATATATCATCAATTAAGACAATTCAGGTACATGATATATAAGAATATATTTCAAAATTTTCCTTTATTTCGTATTGGTCACCATTCAATTTATAATTTAGTATGTTTCTATGTGAATCAATACCAATATAATAAAAGAAATATAAGACCAATTGAAAATTCATTTCAATTTTATACTGTATTTTTGTTCGAGTTAGGTTGCTACGTGGATTTAATTCAATTCATGAGTAATTACTAACAATTTTATATAATTGTGTGAAGACTAAGGAGGGAGACATATTTGATTGTGTTGATTTCAACAAGCAGCCAGCGCTCAACCACCCGCTTCTAAAAAATCACAAAATTCAGGTTTTGGTTTTTCTCCTTTCCCTATTTTAGTATTTTGTGAGTAAGCATTTAATAAATTCACTACCCAAGTGTTAGTCCTTTTTGTGCTAACAATTATAATAAATGGGATAGCTTGGTGTCTTATACAACAACAATTGGTAAGTAACCCTGATAAATTAATACGCCATAATTTAATAATCACGATAAATAATATTCTTTGCCGATCGACTTGCCCAATGAGCTAAATTAATAAATATGTTAAATTTAAAAGATATTAATAATATATTAATAATATGTTAATATGAGTACTTAAATATATATTAATATTATGTTAATATTAAATACATATTATTTTATGATGAGGATGCCTTAAAATATGGGTCAAATGTTGTTTGCTTTTTTTATATTGTATATATGTTGATAACTAAGTATATTCATGATTTTGACGAAGTGGGTTGGCTCAAGTAGTAAAAGCACTTACTATCTAGGATGTCGGTCCTAGTTCGAGTCACACCGGGGTAGGTGCAAAAGCCTATTATCCCTAATGGGGTGGGGTGGGGTGGAGATTGAGTAGTAGTAGGTATTTTCCTTTAATTTGTAATAAGTGAAGGTCATTAGTTAAGCGCCACTTAAAAAAAAAGTATATTCATGATTTTACTAGGTTATATAAGTAAAATGAATCTTAGTTATTTAAATATGTACATTAAATTACTAGTTTTATTAAATAAGAAAATTAGGAAAATAAGAAATATTTCGATAATTAATAATTTACTAATTTATGGATTAATTTTTTATTAATTAATACTTAATGTTTTTATCATAATTAAACTATATAGCGATAGTACTCCATTATAAATCCAATACAAATAGATTTTCAACTTCTCTTTTGTAATTTTATGTTTTCCTTTTATAGTTATTGATTTTGTTCTGGCTCCTTCCTTGTATTATTGATATTACTTATCTTATGGTTATTATATTTTCTTGTATTTAGAATAACAACGAGTTACATAGATAATTGAATATAAAATATTTATTGTATTATTTATAATAGGTGTGAAGTCTTTATAATAATGTAATAAAGTATTGTTTAAAATATTATAAAATATTTTTACATTGAAATAGGTTGGTATTTTTTTTATCATTTAAGTTTTTAAAAGAAGTATTTTTCTATAATTGTTTCTACTAGTTTTGTATTTCCTTTTTATTATGTATACTAATAATTTCGTTTTTTGGTTATGAATTTTAGTTATATATTATATATATATATATTTTTTTAAATAATTGTTATATTTTTTTGAATATATTTTTTTAGCTGATTAGATACATAAATATATTTTTCTTTGCTATTTTCTCTTATTAATTGTAGTCTTAATTTTCTTTTATACGTTCATAATTTTATATTTTACCCACTGAATTTATACATATTTTATTTTTTATTATAATATAATCCATATTTAGATTTTGTTTTTAAATAATGTATAAGTCTAAGGAAGAATTAAATTATATATAACTTCTCAAGTTTTTGAAATATATGTAAATTTATTAATGTTGTATGCAACTAAAGAATAATATCTAAATTTTTTCTAAAACATCTTGTGGTCGAACCTATTTATAATTGACTTAGTTATTGTTATTTAAACATTTTATTTTTTATTATAGTGTTCAAATCTAATATTGAATTTACTGTTGATTAAAATAAGTTATGACTTTAATTAGAAATTCAAATTTTTTTTGAAAATATTTTCATAATATTAATATTTTTTGTATTCTTTTTCTACATTCCTAGGATCGCTCTTTATTTTATTTCGTCTAATTCATTTCTACTTGGAATGATATCTTTTGTATATGGAATTTTACGTATAAATTATTTCTGGTAATTATATTTTTATTTAATTAAGAAAATTTATGAGAATTGAATTCTAAACATAATATATAAGTTACCAAAATAAGATCCCTACGTTACATCAGTGTCTAAAAGCGATAAGAGGTAAAAGAGAAATCCTAGTGCCCGCAACAAAGGCTCCGTTTGCTCAACAAGAAGTTTTTTGGGCAGATACTACATTCTTTAATGATATTTTTGATTGGCCAAACGAGACAAAGCCACAAGGAGTATCGTTGCATGCAACTGTCGATGCAATTGGGTCATCCTCAAACAACATGATGGAGATTGATTTAGTAGACTTAAAAGAATCTTCTCTTCAGCGAATTACTCTACCCAACGGGAGAATCGCTTATCAATTATGAAGTTGTGGCGAGGCCAGTGATGACCTCACGAGTTTTAAAAAAGTTTATCTTACACAGAATTCAGAACGAGTAGAAGCCATTCCACTCGCTCCAGAAAAATTACAAGACGAGCCCAAGAATCCTCAAGAAGGGCTCAAGAAAATAAATTTGGCAGAAGATGGAGAAGAAAAGTCAACATTTATGTCTGCCAAATTAGAGCCAGATTTTGAAGCAGCTCTAATAAAATTGCTGAAAGAATAGCACGACGTTTTTGTATGGACCTATAAAGACATGCCAGGATTAAGCAGTAAGTTAATTACACATAAGCTTACTGTAAATCCCACTTTTAAGCAAGTTAAGCAGACCGTGAGGAATTTCAGCAATCAAATTTAGCTGCAAATCAAAAAGGAGATAGAAAAATTGTTAGAAGCTGGGTTCATAAAACCATGCATACATGTAACATGGTTGGCAAACATAGTACTAGTAAGAAAGAAGAATGGGCAAATCAGAATTTGTGTAGATTTCAGAGATCTAAACAAAGCATGGCCAAAAGACGATTTTTCACTACCAAATCTAGATATGCTTGTCGATGCAATGGCCAATCATGAAATGTTCTCATTCATGGATGGATTCAGTGGCTATAATCAAATCAAGATGGATCCAGAAAATGCCAAAAAGACTACTTTCAGAACTCCACTTGGCAATTTCTACTATACTATAATGCCGTTTGGATTGAAGAATGCAGGAGCCACTTATCAACGGACAATGACAGTAATTTTTTATGATATGATTTATGATTATATGGAAGATTACGTCGATGATTTGGTGGTGAAATCCAAAAGAAAAGAATCACACTTGGATCACTTGAGAAAAATATTTGAAAGATACAGGAAATATGATCTCAAGATGAATCCCTTGAAATGCGCTTTCAGAGTTACAGAAGGCAAGTTTCTTGGATTCGTGGTCCACATAGATAGAATCAAGATTGATGAAGATAAAGCAAAGGCAATAATGGAGATCAAGCCACCTCAAGATCTCAAACAATTGAGAGGATTCAATGGAAAAATTTCCTATCTCAGGAGATTTATTCCAGCTCTAGCCAGTATTATTAAGCCTCTTCATCAATTAACCAAGAAAGATACAGAGTACAAATGGGGTCCTGAGCATGACCGTGCTTTTGAAGAAATCAAGAAGATTCTCACCAACTCGTAAGTCATAGTTGCCCCATCTCTAGAAAAAGAACTATTAATTTAGTTGGTAGCATCTGATGAATCAGTTGGGATACTAATAGCACAAGACTATGAAGGCTTGGAGAAACCGAGTTTATTACTTAAGTCGTTTACTCAGAGATTCGGAGAAGAATTGTTCTCCTGCAGATAAGCTCTGTGTTGCACTAATGTATGCAATACAAAAGCTTCGACATTACATGGTCACTCACAGAGTTAGAATAATCACGAATTCTGATCCGATCAAGCTCCTACTACAAAAGCCTATCCTAACTGGTCGTTATGCCAAGTGGATGCTCACGCTTAGTAAACTCGATATCACTGTCAAAAAGCCAAAGGCTATCAAGAGTCAAGCTCTAGTCGAGTTGCTGAAATATACTAAGCATGATTTGGAGGAGATAATGTCTGTAGAAGACAAAGAGGATTGTTGGATACTCTATTTTGATGGTGCCTCCACATATAATGAAGGAAGTGCTGGAATTGTTCTGTCAAACGATCAAGGTGAAATTTTCAACAAAGCTGTTAAATTAGCTTTCCCTTACTCCAACAATGAAGCTGAGTATGAGGCTTTAGCAATTGGATTAGATCTGGCCAAGAAAATGAAGATTTCAAAATTAAAAATCTGTAGAGACTCCAACTTAGTCATCAGACAACTTAATGGAGACTTTGCTATCAAGGAGCCAAATCTGGTCAAATACCGAGAAAAAATTCAAAAGAAGCTCCATAATTTCAAAAATTATGAACTAGAATATGTCCCCAGATCTCAGAACAAATATGCAGATGCTCTGGCAACTCTACTACTGAAAATGGGTTATACAAATGAAGATCTTATTCAAATCCCTTTGGAGACCAAGTCAGAGCCAATAGCTTCATCAACGTAACAATCAAATGGTTGGATCCAATCCATTAAAGAGAAGCTGGAAAGTCCAGAAGTTAAAAATATCGGAGAAATCAAAGCATTTATATTGATCAATGATCAAGTTTACAAGAGATTCTCTGATGGAGTTCTAGCAAAATGCATTGACGAAGAATTTGAAAGAAAAGTGTTAGACGAAATCCATTCTAAAATCTGTGGTTTAGATGGACCAACACTAGCTAGAAGAATCCAACGACTTGGATACTTTTGGCCTGAGTTAAGAAAGTAAGCTAATGAGCTACAAAGAAACTGTAAGCAATGCCAGCTTGTGATTGATCCCAAAGAAAGTTTTTTTGTAGAGGAAGAAGACTGGAGAAGAATCTACATTAATTATATTATTCATGGCCAATTGCCTGATGATACTTCTTCAGCTATTCTTGTTAAACGTAAAGCAGACAGATTTTTTGTTTAGAATAATTTACTTTTCAAAAAAAGCTTTCAAAGAAAGGTCCTGAGATGCTTAGGATCCAATGAGATAGAAATAGTCCTAAAAGAAGTTCACGCCGAGGACCATATGGGTGGAAGACGTTTGTTTGAGCAGTTGATCACTAGTAGATACTATTGGCCGATGATGGAAAATGATGCCATAGAATTCGTTCGAAAATGTGATGTCTGCCAAAAATATGGAAACTTGATACATGTACCCACTGTCGAAATGGAGAGTATCACATCATTTTGGCCATTCCACACCTGGTCGATTGATCTCATTGGGCCAATCAATCCTCCCTCAAAAGGAAAGATCTGGATTTTAGTAGCTACAGAAAATTTCACAAAATGGTCTGAGGCTGTTTCTCTCAAGAGGGCCACTTCAGAAGCTGCTAGCCAATTTGTACAAGAAAATATTGTATGTCGTTTTGGCGTACCTCGAAGAATATTGTCTGATAATGAGACACCTTTTATTGGACAACTGTTTGAATCACTGCTGGAAAGATATCAAATCTTCTATGGAAAATCCACCATATATTATCCTCAAGGAAATGGAGCTATAGAGCATTCAACAAAACTTTGGTAGCCATCATCAGAAAAATGATTGAGGAAAAATCGATCCGATGGGAAGATTATCTATCTCTTGCTCTTTGGGCTTACAGAGCCACCAAGCATACTACTACTAAAGAAACTCCATTTTCTCTAGTATATGGAACTGAAACTCTATGGCCTGTGGAATTGAACATACCGTCTACTAAGATGGCACTTGGCAGAATAGAAAACTCTCGAGAATTCAATATTGAAATTTTAGAAGATTAAAGAGCACAAGTACAAGATAGGGTTTGAAACTATCAAAGGAAAAATACTCGTGCCTACAACAAATTGGTACGAGCCAGAAATTTCCAAGAAGGTGACTTAGTACTCAAAGCAGCTGATCATATTATGAAAGGAATGCATGCTGCTAAGTTCACACCAAATTGGGAAGGACCCTATCAAATTGCAGATATCCAATCTAGTAGGTACTGCACTCTCAAAGACCTGAATACAGGTACACTTTCTGTTCCTACCAACCTCAAATTCATCAAGAAATACTTCATATAGTTTTCTAGATATCTCTGTATCAATGGACTATTATAGATGAAATTTTCATCCTATAATAAATGGTTGGTATTCAATTCATCTTAGATTGCACTCACAAAAATCTTTATTTAAGCAATCTATATACTTTACCGTGATAGTTGTACAAATCCTAAGTAGGGTAACAACTACGCCTAAAAGTCTTCTTTGGTACGAGCATTTTGCTGTCGAGATACATTGAAACTGGGGACCGTTAGTATAAACCCGAAAATTGGATATTTTCTGATAATATCTTTTGGTTAAAGCCTATACTGCCAATAATATCAGGAACACTAAATCGAGACTGGATTATACTAAGCTTGAAAGTACCCATTGGTACGAACTTATACTGCCAGTAGGTACATTGGAACCAGGATCTGTCAGTATATATCCTAATTGATACTTTTGTACAACTCAGGTTTAAAATATGTATATTGGGCGCACACCCCAATCTAAACTGGGCGCACACCCCAATCTAAATATATAATTGGGCGCATACTCTAATTTAAATATTTTTAGCTTTCACCATTTTAAAGTCCAAATAATCTATAGTTAATTATTATTTAGTCCAATATTGAAATTTTTATTAATTTCTATGCTTATCGATATTTTTTGTTGCATTGGACTAACATCTTATTTTGCATGAGGATTATTCTCTCTTATATATGTGGAAAATACATGCAAACAAGCATGCATATGGTGACGAAGCCGCAAAATCAAGACTGAAGTTTGTTATCTCTGCAAAAAACTTCACCAACAAGCAAGATATCAGAATAGTCAATCTAGACGGTGTTCAAGCTAAACTCCAAAATTTGTTGCTCACATGCAACATACTCTTTTTCCTTTCTAGAGATTTTTCCCACTGGATTTTGCTCTAGTAAGGTTTTAACGAGACGTTGTTTGGGTTGGACCGATCCAATAGAAATGTTTCGGCATGACTATCTGGAACCCAACTAGAGCAAGCTATCTGCTACTTGGAGCTTGCCTACAAATGGCATCAGTCATTCTTTATAGATTTGAAGAAAATTAGATTATCTTACAGGTGGGTACCAACCTAGTTGGGATATGCCTGTAAGGTAATAGTGCTTCGTCTTTTCTCAGAAATTTATACAAAAGAAGATATTCCCTCTCTATGAATGCGGTATTCCCAAGACTCGTTTGAAGACCATATTCATAAAATTTCACGTTAGTGAGCTCTAGCGAATGGTCACATTCACTATAGCTCAGGGAATTTAATATTTTGGGATGTGACAATTTTATAATTAGTCCCTAACTAAAAATATTAAGTCACAAATAATATGATAATTGTGTAATATGGGGTCAATTAAGAAAATTTGACGTATCAATTTTTTATCGAAAAATTGCCAAATTTATACCATGTCAACAAGACACAAAAGACCATTTGAAGACTCTATTTATGATGAGATGTCAGTACCTAATTGGAAGCATTTTGGCAACTTGTCAACACCAAATTAGAAGCAATTAAGCAAATATTATTGCAATGGCTAATAAAAAGAAGCCAAGTGTCACTGTAATAACTTTTCTCAAGTTGCCACCTCTAGTTTTTACACGTGTAAGAGGTCAAGAAGTCTTACAGGACACCTCATGCTCTTGTACTTAGCAATTAAGTCTTGTACAATAGTCGGCTAAGAAACCCAATGTGTATAGCCTATAAATAAAACTAATAGTTTGTACTCTAAGGCAACAATATATACAATTTTTCTTTTACTTTTATCTGACAAAATTAATCTCTTGTCTTCCTCTTTATCTCAAAGTTATCAGATCCTTGTCCTTAGCTCACGTGAAGCTTCTTCCATCAATTTTTATTATTGTATCTTCCTCCCTCTTTCATTAATAACATATCATCATTACCATCCTCATCTTCTTAGTCCTTGTAAACCAATTGCTACCCTCGTTATTATCACCATCGCCACCATCACTTCTCTTCATCAATTCATCATCACCATCAATCTGTTATTCACTTCAAACTTGTAGCCCAAACATAATACAATTCTTTTTGGGCCTTAAATTCTCTTCCTTTTATATTGAGCCGTGATCCCGTTTTCTTCCTAATACATTCTTCACATATATATGCAAGCTTAATCTTCACCACTACCTTTCGGGTTCTCTTGTCCCAGACCGAGACCAAATTTTTGGTCCATTCCATCAACATCTCTTCGTGCTCATCATCAACCCGAAACTAAGTTCCCGACTCTTTTATACCATTTATTTTAATGCATATTACTTTGCATGTTCACATGTTTATAGGATTTAATCACTAAATATTGTCATATATCTAAATTCTCACAAAGACTCAAGTAATCATGCATATATCCATTTTTAAGTCCATATTTATTTCTTTACATGTTCCAGGCCCAATAGTCACTTCATACCATTTTCTATCAAATAATTAGTTTTATACCAACTTTTATTATCCTATTACTTTTATGTCACTTTTTCTACTAACCTGTACGACAAGTTTTCTTTGCATGCAGTTTCTAACTTGTGTACTTTAGTGATCTTTGGGTACCGAGCTACTCTCCACAATCTCGTGCTTGACCTGTAGCACAAGTTCGAGATTTTGTACTCTCTATATTTTATTTATATATATATATATCTGTCTTGTATCTCTATCTTGACGGGTAATTCGTATTGCTGCTCTAAATGTAATCAATTACTACGCTTCCCCTTCTCTGTAAAGTAATCTGTATTGATGTCTTAAGTGCAATCGGTTACTTTGCTCCCCTTTTAATTATTGTGCGCATTTATTTAGTGATCTGTGTTGTTTTCCCTCGCTACTGGTCGCACCACTTTATTTAAATTTCAGTTATTATTATTATTTCGTATGATATGGCTGGACTTACCGCCTCGTAATTTTAATCCCTCTAATTAACTAAAACTGGCATATAGACGGTATCGCCTTTGTCAGTTTCTAACTATTTATTTTTCTATACTTTAATTCTATTGCTAACTTCTAGTTGACACCATGGTCAGTTTATTCGCCTCCATCAACTTTTAATATTATTTTATTTCTACTTATTCTCATGCACACTAAATGAGTCATCCTTGCAACTGCCAATCTTGTCGAGATACGTAGGAAGGGTTGTTCTTATTTTGACCGCCTATCCTGTTTCGACACGTGAAAGTGTTGTGATGACCCTTTCTGCTGTGCATTCTAATGGTCTAACTCAATTATTTTTTACTTTGTTTTAATTAAATACAGGTCACACTAATTAATGTGGAGCACAACTCCGACCCCAAACAAAGTTTTATTCTTATTTGGGTCAAAATTAATTTATCAATCACTGTTTTTTTAAATGAACATTTTAAAATTATAACCAAATTGATTAGTGGTTTTTTTTTTTTCCTGGAACTTTCTATTTAATCCAACAGGCAGATGGATATTTCAACACGGGGTGTTTCAACCATGTTTGCCCCGGTTTCGTGCAAGTAGATAAAACTATTGCCCCTGGCTTTATTTTCTCCCCAACTTCCAAACCGGATGGAAAGCAACATGATTATAAAATCCAGATTTTTCAGGTAACAAAAAAAAAAAAATCAGCAATTACATTCCTTATTATCTCAAATTTTGTTAATTTAATAATTGAAAAATAATAAGAAAGAAAAAAACTTAAATACAAAATAATAATGTTCACATGCAGCAACTTTTTTTTCACCAAAATTTATGTTTCAATGAAGTCAATAATCATTCATTTTTTCATCTAAAAAAAATCATTTACTTTGTCAAAAAAAATTTAGTCAAGAAAAATCTGTATGAATAAAAAGAAAGCACATACGTAATACAATATGATTAACAAAATTCCTCTCATTAATTCTCTTTTATTTTCTTTAATCTATAGCTATATTTATTAATCCATAAACGGAATAAGTATAAAAAATGGAAAGGAATAAGAAACCTTAGTAGATAAGAATACATATGATGATTGATCTTTCTCATTCTAACTGGTACGTAAATACATAAAAAGAAAATATTTTCATGTTTCCTCATTCATTTTGCTCTGTACGGATCAGTAAACATGCCTTATATGTTTCGTATCTCGATAAGCTTCTTCTTTTCTATTTTTTTCACATCTTTCTCATACCAAAACATAACTCTAAGGAATAAGTTTCTATAAATGATATGTGCTCTACAATAATACTTCTAAGATTAGCATATAATCATTAATTCTTATTGTCACTCTCTCTTTCTCTTGACCTCATTTTTAAATTATTCTAAATGTCGCAATGATGAAATAATTTGTAGAATTAATTTCCTATCACAGGACAAGAAGACTGAAAATTGGCGGCTGTCGTTTTCAGATAGTAATATCTCAGTGGGATATTGGCCGAAAGAACTCTTCCCACACTTGGGCAAAGGAGGGGACTATGTTGGGTGGGGAGGTTGGGCTACGCCTGGAGATGATGGAAAATACCCTCCCTTGGGAAACGGTTATTTTCCAAACGGTGATTACAAGCATGCTTGTTATTTTCGACAAGTTCACTATGCCGATGGTCAAAACGCAAGTCGTTTCCCTGCAAAAAACGATGCGAGTGTCGTACAAAGTGGCAAATTTAACTGTTACGCACTGAAGAACGATAAAACTGAAAAGAAATGGATCGAGAGTATTGGTCCAATGGGCTATAGCTTCACCTTTGGAGGCCTAGGTGGTTTATGTGATTGAGATTGTCAAATTGAGATGTTTTGTATTAATAGTTTGTGCGTGTGTGTGCGCGTGTTTTTTTTTTTTTTTGGTTTGGTTTTCTCTTTCGGCTTTTACCAACAATAGTGTGGTATCTCATGCTACAAACATGAGAAATAAATGTGTAACATTTAAATTGTTATATTTTAATTATGATTGGTTTTAACACTGTTACTAGCAGAGTGCAATTGGAAGCTTTTGTAGATTAACTAATGTGTGAGATAGTAACTTGATTTGGTTTATCAATTAAGTGAAAACAATGTCATGCTAGACATATAGGATTTAGTCGGTAATGATTAAGGTAAATGCTAAAGTAAATTTAAATCCCTAAAGTGAGTTTGTCAAAAATCATTATTAAACCAATGAATTTATTTTTCTAAAAAAAAAACTCTAATTTGCTGTTTGTGTTTAAGTTTAATTTTCAATTCTCATCTAACCAAAACAATGGTCATTGAAGACACCAAACGTAAAATGACCGTAGATAAATATGTTGACAAATTTCTCACCATCTACTGGAATATAGATGCGTAGAAAGAAGTAATATTTGCACCATGACAAGTAATTCCGGAAATAAACCTCTCATTCTTTTTTCAGGAAAAGTAGACATCTCGTTCACTAGACGTTATACCGCGTTTTGCGCGGGTTGGTATTAATATTACATATATTAAATCTAATTTATAGTTAGGTTCAATGTATTACAATATTAAAGAATATATTTATCTCTGTATTTATTTTGATGAAATGAATGTTACATAATTTTTTGTTCGATGAACTAAATTTAATATAAAGTATAATATTATATAAAACATTAAATAATGTATTTAATATTATATTTATTTTGATGAGACGAATGTAGCACAATTATTTGTTCGATGAACTAAATTTAATATAAGGTATCATTAATATTAAACTAAATATAATATTATATAATACATGTATATATTACAACCAATCATAGCATGAAAAAATAATAATAGGACTAATCATATCGTGAAAAAATTAGGAATTTTTTAAAAATTTTCTAAAAATTTTAAAAATAGAATGGTGATCAAAGAAGCTATCAGAATTTTTACACTTTCTCTCTCCTTCAGGCTTAATATATATATATATAGATATAGATATATAGATATATAAATATAGATATTTGTCATATAATACATGACAAACAAATTTATTCCCGATAGGGACGACCTGCCCATTAAGGTCTTGGCGAACATTTTTGGATGGGATTGGAGTTTTTATGGTAACTTCTAAGGAAGGTTTCCTCTCTTTTCTTAAAAAAAAAAAAAAGAAAAAAAATCTTGTTATAATTTTGTCATGTACTTAATTTAATGTCAAACAGTACATAATAATAGGATATATATTTTCATTTAAGAAATATTTGAGTTTATTTTTACATGATAAAAAAAGACAACCGTCCAGAAAATGTTGACTTCTTTAGTTATACAATAATTAATTAGTCGTCGTTTTAACTCTCCAAAATTTATTCTTATTAAAATCAGGAATTCATAATCATTAAAAAAATGGTAATAAAATATTAAATTTAGGCAAAACATATTATTTTTTTAATTGTAATAATTAACGTTTCTTTAGTTTACAATTTGGACTTTAGAAGGAAAATAATAATAATAATAGAGTAGAGACATACAAACTTTATATACAAAAAGTCACACATAATAATGTGGTATGTAATGTTCACTAATCATATATATGATGTGGTTCAACTTTATTAAAAAAAAAAAAAAAGCACTAATTTCAAGGTAAAACAAATGAGTTTCATAAAAATGAATGCAATCATAGCATGAGAATAATACGAACACAACTTAGGCATGACCTCAATGTGGATCCAGCACGAACATTATCATTAATCATACATAGATCAAGACATCATCCGAATCATGTTTATGCCGGCGCAATCATGCCTGAAATGTCTAAATACATTAACAATTGGATTATGTACATATAGTTTCTTTTTACATTATAAAACAGCAGTTGTTTTAAAATTGAGCACGTCTATTGCCATCCTTTCAGTTTTCTCCTCCTATAACTCTATTTAAAATTTTCTTTTTTATTATCAAAAGAACCTTGAATAAAATTATCTTGGAATACATAATTAGTTTTAAAAAAAAAAAATCCTTTTACACGGTTTCTTTGAACAATTTTAATTTTCGTTTTTTCTTCTTCTTTTTTTTTTTTTTTTAAGAAAGGAAAATAATAAAACTTGCACTTTTGAGGATCAAATTTTGCACCTTTGGAGGAAAAAATAGCAACTCGTAATTCTCAATTCATCTCAAGTTCTCATCCTTCCAACAAATTAAAAAAAAAAAAAAAAATCTAGGAGAAGATTGCATCCAATATATATGCAAGAATAGAATCAGTATTTCCCATCTTAAGAAAAGGAGTTTATTTAAAAAAGTGTACTAACTACATGGGGCTTGCATGGATTTACTTCTAATTTTTTGTTTAAATAAATTGAAAATAGAAATAAAAATTTTGTTTTAATTTTCAATTTTTATAAATAAGAAACATGCTTGGCAAACTTTATTTCACTACTTATTTTCAAAAATAATAAAGTACAAATAATAAGAGAGAAAGTCATATAGACTTATATACGTGTATATATGTACGTACTTGTGTATAAATATTTATATGTTCTTTTGTTTTTAAAATTTATTTAAAAAAATAAAGGTGTTAGGAATTTTTTATTACCATTTTTTTGAAATTTTTGGTAACAATTTTTAAAATAAAAAACAAAAATAAGATTGCCAAGCAAAATTCTAAAAAGAACAAATCTATTTTTCTGTCTGTAAAAATAGAAGGAAAAAAAAAGCAAAAGTGAATCCAAACAAACCCTTGACTTTTAGCTATTTTAAAAAATTAAATCTTTTAATTTAGTACTTAGTATCTCTACTCCATATCACAAATTTACATTTAATATTTTTCAAAACATAAAACTTGATTTATGCCAATCCTATAATAACCTGCCACGTACTTAAAAAAAAAAAAAAAACTCTAGGCAAATCTATGATTCAGGTGGGAAATTAAAAAAAAAAACAATGAAAATAGAACTTTAAAAGAACAAAATACTACACTACCAGTTAAAAAAAAAAAAAACTAAAACCCTAAAAAAAAATCAAAACCCTAATTCAAAATTTGTTTTTTGGCTCTACTTTTCATTCCTTACTTTTTTTTTTCTTTTATAATTGCATGTAGACTCTCTCTCTCTCTCTCAAAGTAGGTTACAATACATTAATAAAAGAATTATCACTTTTTTTTTCTTGTTTTTTCCCTTTGGATTCCCTCCATTTTCATCTTGTAATCTAAGAGTTCCTTTTTCGAAAAGAAAAAAAAAAGGTATAAAATAACGTTAGAAATAGTCTCTGAATTAGTGACTACATTTGAAATGATCACTAGCTAGTAAATAGTTATGGTCACTAAAATAGTAACCATATTCGTTACTGAACTAGTAACCATGATCAATAATACAATCCTTCACAATTGCTATATTCAACCTAATTACCTTCAAGTTTTTCTACCCTTAGAGCTTATTTGAGTCTTAGTAAGTAACTAAATATTAATTTTTAAGGAACATTTTTTTTTACAATATTATTTAGAACAATTAGTCATTTTGTCCTCGGATATTTTACCCTTAATGTGAATTTGCTCCATCGTTTTTGAGTTTGTATTCAAATGTTCCTAATTATTAAATGATTTTTCTTTTACCTCCTAATACTAACACTATTAGAAGATCATCAATAGATAAGAATCAAATGGTCTTTCTCTTTTTAAATAGTAACATATATACCCTTACTATTTTTTCAATGAACATTTCTAAATAGTTAGTTTTTTATATAATTAAACAAATGAAAAAGCGGTGAAAAAAAATGATATATTTTACATTGATTAATATGTGTATAGCAAAAAAAAAAAAAAAAAAAGAGGCATGATATAGCAATTTTTGCATTCATTCATTAGTGTCATAAAAATAATTTTAGAAATCATATCCAAAAAGTACATAAGTTCATATCTAGAAAACTCTTTAAAAAGTGAAATGACTATTTAGGTATTACCCACTATCAGTCTGTTAACAGTATTAGTATTAGGGGCAAATTATATCAAGGCCAAAAGACATAGAATAAAATGATTAACTGTTCCTTTTTTATGATTAACAAGAAATAAAAGAATAATGAAATGTAAAATAACATTTCTTTACATGGTTAAAAATAAATACAAAAAAAAAAGACATGTATTTTTTTTTTCTTAGATGTAGATTTATATCCAAAATAAAACTACATCTAATGCAGCACATATATTAAGTTTTGAGTTAAAAAATTCTTATATTTGGCCTCTTTTTGTTTTGTTTTATTTTTGTTTTTACTTTTTACACATGCAAAAAAAACATGTTATGTAACCTATTTTGATCTATTTCATTTATGGCGGCTCTATTGCTCCTTTTTTTTTTTTTCCTTTTATCTCACTTATTAAACGATAAATTAATGAATATTTTTCTTACAAGAATATCTTTACATAAAATGACATAGATATCAAAATAAAGTAATTGAACAACAAAACAAAATCAAATGATAATTTGATTGAATTTTTTTTGAATTATGAATAAACAAATTACAAATCACACCATTTTAAAGAGATAAATTATCTCTTTTCTTTTTTACTTCTTGTGAAGATCTAATAAATGTTATAAATTGTCATATAATAGGGCAGAACCTAACTTAGAACCTAACTTATTTTATGTTTTATCATTGTTCAAATATGAAATCCAAATTGATGTATCACCTAATAGACTTTGCTGGCCAAGTGATGCATACCAAGGACAATTTCTTCAAATTAGCGAATTTGTGGAACCCAAATTTTTATAAACTAATCCTGATGAAGTATAATACTAGATTTATATTTCTTCAAAAAAAAGAAATACCTGATTTTTATGTACAAAGTGTATCAACTACATGATTTTTATATGTTTTCAAAAATTGGATCTTTTAATTTAGTGCTTATTGCCTCTACTCCACTTCACAAATTAAAATTTAACTTTTTTTTCCAAAACACAAAACTTAATTCATGCCAATCCCATAATAACTTGCCACGTAATTTAAAAAAAAAAAACTGTAGGAAAAATTATAATTCCGGTGGGAAATAAAAAAAATCACTAAAAATAGAATTTTAAAAGAACAAAATACTATACTACCGGTCAACCAAAAAAAAAAAAGCCTAAAAAAATTTGTTTTCCGGCTCCGCCTTTCATTCCTTTGTTTTTTTTTATCAATTATCATGATCAAAAGCACAATCCTACACAATTGCCATTCAACCTAATTACCTTCAAGTTTTTTACCCTGAGAGCTTATTTGAGTCTCAGTTAACTAATTCCACGGGGTTACGTAACTAAATACCATTTTTTAAGGAACATGAATCAAAGTTAAACAATTTTTTTTTCTTTTTTACATTATTAATTGCCTCTTGATATTTACCCTTAATATGAATTTACCCGTTCATTTTTAACTTTATATTCGAATGCCTAGAAATGATAAATTGTTCTTCTTTTATTTCCCAGCAATAACATTAGAAGACCGTCAATAAGTAAGAGTCAAATAGTCTTTCTCTTTTTTAAATAGATAAATAAATACCCTTATTATTTTTTTAATAGACATTTCTAAATAACTAGTTCTATTATATAATTAAAAAAATGAAAAAAAATGAAAAAAGGTAAAAAAAAAAAAAAAGATATTTTTTTATAATGACTAATAAACATATATGTAACAAAAATGAGGCATAATATAGCAATTTTTGCCTTCATTCATTGGTGTCACAAAAATAATTGTAGAAATCATGTCCAAAATGTGCATAATTTCATATCCAAAAAACTCTCTCGAAGATAAAATGATTATTTAGTTTTTACCCACTACCAGTCTACTAACAGTACTAGTGTTAGGGATAAATTATATCAAGGACAAAAAATATGGGATAAAATAATTAATTGTTCTTTTTTTTTATGACTAACAAGAAATGTTCTTAATTTTTTATATGGTTAAATATAAATAAAAAAATAAGGAAACATGTATTTTTTTTTCCTAAGATGCATATTCATATTCAAAATGAAACTACACTATACCAGTAATAAAAAATTATTTCTAATGCAGCACACATATCAAGTTTTGAGTCAAAAAGTATTATGTTTGGCCTTTTTTGTTTTGTTTTGTTTTATTTTTTACCCATTTTTTTTAAAAAAAATGTTATGTTACCTATTTTGATCCACTTCATTCAGGGTGGCTCTATTATCACCCTTATTTTTTCTTTTCACACTTCATATTAAATGATAAAGAGTGGCTCTATTGTCACCCCTATTTTTTCTTTCTCCATCTTTTATCTAAATAGACACATCAATAAATTTTTAAAATTAAAAATTTCTTTCCACACATGTAAAACCCCTATTTTTTCTTTCTCCATCTTTATCTAAATAAACACATCAATAAATTTTTAAAATTAAAAATTTCTTTCCACACATGTGAAACTTTTCATCAAGTATAAAAATACCCATATTTTTGTCTAATTCTCCATTGTTTTATTGTCTTTTTTAATATTTTAACATATATTACTTCCATAATTGGAGATTAATGTAAAATAAAATACTATGAGTTTTTCTTTAGCTAAAAAATATTAAAAAAAATGAATAATATAATGTAAATTTGTCTAATTCTTTTCTTTAACAAATTATGGATTAAAATAAAATAAGTATAACGAATATAATGGAGTCCAAACAACTATATAGATTATCTTAAAAAATATCTAAGTAAAATTAAGAATATTATATGCACACGATCATGTAGTTATATAAATAAAGAAGAAAACGAAAAAAAATAAAGACTAGTTTTTGCAAGTGCATATAGAATTTAAATAAAAGGGCCAACTGGGGTTAGCTCAGTTGGTCCAAGGCTTTAGGAATGTGTGTGTGTGAGTTTGGAGGGTCAAGGGTTCAAGCTTTAGTAGTGTGTGTGTGTGTGTGATATTTTCTTTTAAATTTATAGTAAGTGGTGATCATTAGTTAAGCCCTACTTTAAAAAAAAATAAAAAAAAATAAAAGATTATTGTGAGTTGCTACTATTATGTATGGTTTTTTTTTTTGAAAAAAAAAAACAAAAATATGGTAACAAAATGCCTCAATATTGTATAAAAAAAAAGAGAGAAATTTCATTAGATAGGAGAGGAGACTAGACAAAAAGTAAAAAAAAGTAGACACAAAATCAATATATAAAATAAAAATATTTTAAACGTAAAATTCAATGCAGAATAATCTATTTCCCCTTTTTTATTCCAAAATAAGAACTAATAAATATTAAATTTTTTTTACTTTATTAGAATCAAAATTTAATCTATATTAATTGTGTTTAAGGGATTTGCTACGAAATAAGATTTTATTATTTATATGAGATATTTAAGTCAATTTATAAAAAGATATTTTTATAACTAAAAATTAATTAGAAGGGGAGGAGAGAGAAAAAAATGAAGGTGACAAGAGATCTATCCAATGATAAATTAATGAAGAGGGAATATTGATACCTCAATGGTATATCAAAGCATCCACTATGGGTATTCAAAAAAACCGCCAAACCGTGGAAACTGCCCAATCCAATCCAAACCGCCCAATTCACGTGGTTTTTTTTCTTAAATGGCCGGTTACGGATTAGAAAATATAAAAACCGACTTGGCCGGTTTGGTTTTCGGTTTTAGAAAAATTCGGTGGGATTCAAACCAAACCGGCTAATAAGTTTGTATACGTATTTTTTTTAAAATGTATATTAATAGTTAAAAATTTAAGCTTATTCATTCTAATTGAGTAATGATTACTCTTAGCTTTTTTAGGACTATGTTACTTAAGACTCTTATAATATTTTAGACTTTAAGTCTTGTTGTTGTGATATGTTTAAGATTAAAGACTTTAAGTTTACTATTCAATTTTGATTAAGTTGTAAGTTGTAACTAAAATTTAAGTTTACTATGACTTTCGATTTGGTTATAGCTTTTAACTATATTATGGTTTCATTTTATATTTGGACTTTATATTTTAGATGAAATATGATTATGATATGAGCTTAGTTGATATTGTATTAATTCAAATTTTGTAAGTTTTCAAACCGCGGAAACCGCCCAAACCGGCCACAAAAATGTAGGTGCGGTTTGGCCGGTTTGAATCGACAAACTCAAATCGCACGGATTGATAAACCGGCCAAACCGTGCATTCGGATTGGTTTCTGGATTGACGATTTAGACCATCCAAACCGGCCATGAACACCCCTAGCATCCACTTTATTTTTAAAAAAACTAAAAAGGACATCTTAATAAAATTTTTAGTACACCACATCTCTCTCGTGCTCCACATTTCATTCCATGTTATGTCTTCAGTTTCAACTTTCGTTAGTCCCTCTGTTCCTTTGATCGAATCTCCATATCCTTTCAATCTATGGTTTTTCATCTTTCGTTTTATTCAAATATCTTTTGCTCAATTTTTTCAATTTGAACTCTTTTACCCTATTTCTTAGGCTTTGTTTATGGAGAAAGATACATAGATAGAGGATTTGAAAATAATAATAATAATAATAATAGTAATTAAAACAAGATAGACAAACCTAATAGAATAATAATTTTACTTTAAAGCATAATACCAAGAAAATTTAAGAAATCAAAAGAAGATGAATTTGTACAAACTATATTTAGATTGATGAAATTTTCAATACATCCATTGAAATTTCTTTTAAAGCAAAATTTGTGTTTTCTAATCTATTATAATTGATGTATATATGTGTATATATATATATGTAATGAAATTCTATGCAAATTTTCATGAAAGACTGTCTGGTCAATATCGATGGGTGGGGTGCCTTGATATATGACAGACATCAATTTTGCTAAGTTATCTATTTTGGTAATTTAACCAATAAATAATGGTAGTTTTATAGTTATTGGGAGTGTTAATATAGCCACTCATTAATGAATATTTCTTTTTACAAACATATCCTTATGTAAAATGATGGATATCCAAATATAATTTTAATTAATAATTTTATTTTTTACTAGACCCTCAAATATATTGATAAAAACAATTTGAATAACAAAATAAAATCAAGTAATAATTTGATTGATTTTTTTAATAATGGATAAACAAATTACAAATCACACCATTTTAAAGAGATAAATTGTCTCTTTTCTTTTGTACTTCTTGTCAAGATCTAATAAATATTATATTTAAGGATTTAAAAATAACAAATTAATAACCCTAAGGTAAAACTGAAGAACTCTATCTCCACGAGTATAGTTTAGAGAAATGGGAGAAACAATAAAAAGTAAAGGTAAAAAAAAAAAATAGAAGGGATATTTAAATCGTAATATTAAATAATAACTTAAAATCTTCAATTTTTTTAGAATAGAAGGAATAGAGAAAAAAAAAAATGATAGTTTTTCGTCTTTCAAATCTTAGAAAAATGAGTTTATTTTAAATACAAAAAGGTTGAAGAAGACTCCAGATGAGTGTGGTTGCTCAAAACTTATTAGAGTGTGGGAAAAGAAATTTAATTGTTTAGTTATAGAATTGCAATACATTTGAAAGGTGTGAGAAAGGAGATCTTAAAATTTTCAATTTTAATGAGGGGTTTATATAGAACAAGTGGTTTATATAGAACAAGTGGAGAGAAAAATAAGAGAGGTGATAATGGACACACAATTTTATTTATCTAATCATAAAAAACTAATTATTTGAAAATTCCCAATAAAAAAATTAACAAGCACATTTATTTAACCATTTAGATAGTGAAATAACTTTTTGGTTAATAGTGTTAGTATTATGGGGCAAAGGTGGCATTAAAGGTGAATTCAATACAACATCAAAAGTACAGGCCAAATTCATACTAAGTACAAATATCATGAGACAAAATAATGACTAATTGTTCTATTAATTATCTCTTTCAAAAACTAAATTTCTTCTTTGGAATTGATTTGAGTAGAAAACTAACAAACGAAACAGATATTTTTGAATAAAAGAAGTGATCTAAGTAGAAAAAAAATAGTTGTTATAGATAATCAACTAGGTCTGTGGTACTAATGTGGACTCGATCTCTCTTTTAAATTTGGGGATTGAAATAGACTTTTTTTTGGGGAGACGTAGGCCAGTTATCTAACTTAGAATAACAACGTAAATACTATACTCCTTAAAATAATAATAATAATAACAACCTAAATGCACCACTTCTAGACGAAAAATTACAGAACTAGTGATATTAATGGTAGCAAAATGAAAAGGGTGGCACACATCCTCATTCCTCGTTTAAAAGTGATTTACCATGTCGCCAAAGAGAAAGGAGAGATTTGGAGAGAAAGGTAAACAAGAGAAATTTTTTTCATTTTTTCACTTTGGCCCTTCATGATTGACACATGAAGTACACGAGCTAAATTTCCTCAACAAATAATTGATGTTGGTAACTTGGAACTAATTGCTAAAGCTGTAAACTTTAAGGACTGAATTGCCAAAAAAAAAAAAAAAATCTTTCAAGGGTTACAATGGAAATGAATAAAGAGTTTAGGGACTTTGAGTACCAATTACCCTAAAATAAATATGTAACCCTTGAATGAAACTATTAATATGAGAAGTTTAGAAATGACTAGGTAGCAGGCATGATGGAAAAGTCAAATAAAATGATTGTTGGGGTGCTTCTTTTGAAATTCTCTTAAGATTTTGAGAACAGGATGTGAACCAGTCTACTGAAAAGTAAAAAAGGAAAAAGAAAGTTGTTGACTAGTTGGAGGATCCAAGAGGAAGTCTTGTTCAAAGCCTATTTCCTTGTAACTTCAATCTATGGGAGAAAACTTCACAAAACTTGCTCTCAAGTGAGTCCGTATATCATTTTTAATTGGATTTCCTTTTGTTATGTTGTAAAAAAATTGAGTTAAAGTAGATGTAGCTTAACAAGTTTCTTAGTTGCATCTATATGAGGGATTATTTTTTGGCATTTGAAATTGTTCCTATACTTGTTAGTCCTTTTTAAATATTTTGAGTTGTAGTTGGACTTTTTTTTTTTTTTTTTAAAAAAAAACGAATAGTCTTTTGTAAGAATTAATATGTGTTTGTCATAAGAATAATACTACGAGTACTAACTTTATTTCAAGTTTTCTTACCCACTATATCAATATACAGTTGACATAGTTGACTTGTTACTTTATAATTTGTAGAATATATTGTAGGATTAATAACTTAATGTCAATTTTTAATTGACACAATCTTATTAAATAATGATAAATCAATTAGCAAAAAAAAAAAAAAAAAGAAAATAGTTTGTATCCGCAGTAATACTCGATTAAAAATAACAAACCACGTGAGATACAGTTATGATTCATATATGTCATATGAAAATAGAACAGAAGTTAATGCTAATAAGAATTTGCCTCTTTTGTTCTTATTTGCCTATTTTGGTTTAAATTTATTTGATATTTGTTGGTGATGCAATTATAAGATGAGTGATAAATGTATCAAATTGTCATACAATAGTGCAAAATCTAACTTACTTTATGTTTTATCATGTGTTCAAATATTAAATAGAAATTGATGTATTACCTAATAGACTTTACTAGGTAAGTGATATACACAAAGGACAATTTCTTCAAATTAGCTAATTTGTGGAACCCAAATTTTTATAAACTAATGTTGACGAAGTAAAATACCAGATCTATATTTCTTTAAAAAAAAAAATACTAGATTTATATGTACAAAGTGTACCAACTACATGATCTCCCTCTGTTTTCAAAAATTAGATCTTTTAATTTAGTGCTTTAAAAGTGCCTTTACTCCACATCCCAAATTTAATTTTTTTTTTTTTTCAAAACACAAAACTTAATTCATGCCAATCCTATAATAATCTGCCACGTAATAAAAAAGAGACCGTGGGCAAAATTAAAATTCCAATGGGAAATAAAAAAAATCATTGAAAATAGAATTTTTAAAGAACAAAATACTATACTACTAGTCTACTATCAATCCAAAAAAGAAAAAAAAGAAAAACTAAAACCCTAAAAAAAATAAAAAACTAAACCCTAATTTAAAATTGGTTTTTCAGCTCCGCTTTTCATTCCTCACTTCTTTTATATAATCTCTCTCTCAGTTTATCTTCTCTCTCTTTCTCTTTCTCTATCATAAAGTAGGTTACAAACCAAGTAGACGATTCACTGAACCGGAAAAACTAGCATTATTTTCTTTCTGATTTTCCCGGAATCCAAACACCCTAAAAGGGAAAAATCTGAGTTCATTCTGTCGATTCTTTGTTTCTTTGTTTCTTCTTGATTGTTCTGTTTTGAATGGATTCACGGGAAGCAGGGGCACCGCCACAAGGAGCCCCACCCAACATGATGATGGGACCCAACTCGTACCCGACGGCCATGCCGAGCGGCAACAACAACAACGCCGCCTCCATGATGAGCCCTAACTCGGTGGGTTCGGCGGCTCAGATGATGGGCGGAGTCGGCGGCGCTGCCCGATTCCCCTTCAACTCGGTCACCCCATCGCCTGCTCCCAAGCCCATCGATTCTTTGAATTCCCACCACTATGATGGATCTTCGTCTCCGGGTTTGAGGGCCGGCGGCGGCGGTGGTGGCGGGTTTAACATCGATTCGGGTTCCAAGAAGAAGAGGGGTCGCCCGAGGAAGTACTCGCCGGATGGCAACATTGCGCTCGGATTGGCTCCCACGCCGATTGCTTCCTCGAATGTCGTTCATGGCGATTCGAGCGGCACGCCCTCGTCGGAGCCCTCGGGGAAGAAGAATCGGGGAAGGCCTCCGGGTTCGGGAAAGAAGCAGTTGGACGCATTGGGTACAAATTTGATTTTTCTATTTGTTTATTGATTTATATTTTGGAATATGGTGTGAAATTTTTGGTTTGAGAATTCCACATTATGGAAAAGATGATCATTTTTTTATGTTTTTATATGGTTTATAGGTGCTGGCGGGGTTGGTTTTACACCCCATGTCATTATGGTGAAAGCTGGAGAGGTATGTGGGTTTATTGTTGTAGTTTCATGCTGTTCTGATAGGGAAGATTTCATTGTTTTATGCTCTAAAATTGTTTTCTTCGATGCATTATTGTATTTTGATTTAGTTGCCTATATGGGCGTTTATCTAATGTTAATAAAGATTGCTCTTTTATTGATTGCTTTTGTGGGTATTTCTGTAGGAAGCGTAGTTATTATCTGAAGAGGGAATAGGAAAATCTGTGATTTTTCTCTGACTACTTGTTGCTATAAAGCTTGCCTTTGTAATTGTCTTGTGCTTCTTGATGATAGTTAGTGGCAGACGTATGTATGCATGTTCGTAAGTTTATATTTGAAGTTTGAACTGAAGTAAATTTCGACTCTTGGAGAAGATGAATATTCTTTTTTTACATGCCAAGTCATTTATTCTAAGACTTACTGTTTAGCATCGACAATTACATGAGTTATCTTTATAGTGTTTGTTCTTATAAAAAAAATCTTCGTAATGTTTGTGACTGAGTCTGTGACATGGTATCTATAAGTATGAAATAAAAGTAAAGTAGATTAGACTCTGGCATATGCTGGAAGAGAAAAAGATACCCTTTCCAAATTCTATGTGAAGAAAAATAAAATGGTTTCAATTTTTAGAATACGGAAACTACTAAATGTTAATGTGCTTATACTTTTTTCTGAAACTCATTATGTGCTTACACTTAAGTAGAAAATCATTCAGCATATGTTTTACTAGTGCCCAAGATTCTGTTTTGGTGGGAAAAAAGCGGAAAGAATTTTCCTTATTCCACATTAGCAACTTCCCGACTTTTTTGTTGGGCTTGATTAAGTTGATTTAGCTTGAATCCTTAGCAAGTGGAGTTGAGGTAGGCATTACATAGAAAAAGGTCATTTTGTACCGCATTTAAGGTGACATTTTTACGGATGTGAACTATCACATGCACGTGTCGATGAATTGAATTTTACATTTTATCATTCTTATCAGGTTTTTTATATTTACCATTTCAGTTTTATAGAACTAGATGAAAAACTTGAAGTACTTATGCTGGTGTTATATGTCCTTATTAGTTAATAGTTACAGATTTTATGTGGCTTTTTTTTTTCTTTCTAAATTCTGTGTCTCGCTTTTCTTTTTTCTCGTTCTTTTTTTTAGGTTGTAAATTGGATCTCTGGTACTATTGTTGAGATGATTATACCCTCAAAGTTACATATTTGTGATTTTTTCGTGGTTCATTAGTCTTATGTATTTCTATCTTCTCTTTTCTGAAGAT
>JXTC01000319.1:173463-249296 GCA_002914845.1 Trema orientale | reverse complement strand
CTCTCTCTCTCTCTCTCTCTCTCTCTCCAGAAACTACTCTTTTGAGATAGCGATGAATTGATTGATTTTAAGTTTGATATGAGTTGGTGGTGATTTGAATTGGTGATAGAAATTATGAAGAGCAGAATGTATAGACATTCTTTTAAGAGTTTGTTTAGGTGACTTAAAAAGTGGTTGGATGAGTATGGTAGATGGTTTATAGTGGTTTTATTATTGTTGGTTGTATTTTGGGTATTCTGAACCTCTTTAAGCTATTCATTATTTAATCTGAAATGTTGGATTTGTAATCAATTGTTAGTCTATATTATGCTCTATCTTATGCAGTATAACTCTGTCTGGAAATTGTTTAGATCTTTTGTTTCTTCTTTATGCATTATGCATTATGTATTGTATATTAGGTTTCATTGCACAACTACATACTGATTTGTTAAATTAGATGTGCTTCTTATTGACGTTTTCTTACGGTTTGCAGGATATAGCATCAAAGGTTATGTCATTTTCACAGCAAGGACCGCGCACAGTTTGTATTCTCTCTGCAAATGGTGCAATCTGTAATGTTACCCTTCGTCAGCCATCTATGTCTGGTGGTACTATCTCTTATGAGGTATCATTTTTTGAGGTATCACGTTGATTTTTCTTCTCTAAGAGATTTTAGTTAAAAATGGTATATCATAGATGTTTAACAGTACGTATAATCTGATACTGGAAATTCCAAACTAATATCAAAAGGAAAAAAAAAAAAAGGAAATTGCAAAATTGCATTTGAAAATAGGGTAATAGTTTGATCCAAAATCTGAGTACTGACATAATACACTCTTATGTGATTTTAAATTTATCCTCGTTCTTTTTTTTTTTCAAATAAAAAAACTTGAATTTTCAGTGTAGAGGCAAAATCATCCAGTTATGTGTGTTGAGCCATGAGGTGTAGGTAGAATGGTCAGGCTTATGGTTTGCTTCCAAATGGGTTCCTACCTAGTACTTTGCTTGAGATCCTCCCTCTATAAGATTGTAGGGATCTGATGGTGATCCAGTTATGAACTTGAGTTCATGAAGCGCGTTGGGGAAATTTCTAAGATATATATATATTTTTTTAAAAAAAAGACGCAAGTACAACCTGGGTGCCCACACTCACACCCACATGACATTTGACGTAGTTGAATTATGTGTTATTTATCCATGCTTTTAGTTTAATTTTTGTTAGTCAAGCATATTTATATGGATTTATGATTAATGACTAGTTGGAAAAGGCTTTAATAAATGGATTGCTTTTAATATGTTTACAAGGTGCAATGGAAGGTTCCCTGGCTATAAATCCATAGGCAAAATTTTCAGATTGATTGATAATTTGTAGGCAGTTTAATGGCATTGCTTACATTTATATTATTCTTGTTAAAAAGTTATTCCTATTACCTGTTACAAACTGGCAAGATCCATGACCTTAATTTGAAAGATATAGTTAACGTGGTGAGATGGCAGACAATCCCCCCAGTCCCTGGACATAATCAGTTTAAAATCAGGGGTATGTTACTGCAGATGGCTTAACCATTTCACTAAACAAGCAGTTTTTCTGTGGCAAGCAACTTAAAGTAAAATTTTGTGTATTGATGACCTGAACTCTAGTGAAGTGGTCAGATTAAGGTGTGGGTGACATAAGATAGGACATATAGTTTCAATTTCTAGAAAACTTTTGAAGACCTTATCAAAGGGGAACAAAATATAGAGTTTTGAAGGCAAAGATTATGTGGACCAAACAAATACAGCTTCTTCTTCTTCTTGTATTTTTTTTTGTATATTTATTATTCTACCTGTGATCATGGTATGGCATTTTTGGTTATTTGCCAATTTTACTCTTCAGCATCCTTTGCATTTTTATAATTTTTTTTTTCAATTGGCTTTTATGTTTGTGTATATGTATCTTGTGTGCCCTTTTTCCTAGTTTGCCTTTTTGTTTTTAATCCCTCCCGTCTCTGCATTATTGGAATTTGCTCTTGTCACTAAATGCATCAGAACTGGATAGAAACATTGGTTCTGCACAAAGAATTTTATGCCAGTAGGCCATGTTTATTAATCTGTTAAGGGAATGAGTGGGAAGAGAATGGAGGGGAATAACAATGAGTGGGACAAGTTAGGATTCCCTTTTATGTGTAACTAATTGGTATGAAACACGTGAAAGGGAAAGCTTTTCCTTTTCCTCATTCCCTTTTCTCTCCATTACGGATTAGTAAACATTCTCTTAATGTTAAATTTAGCCTTTCAAATGATGGAATTATAACATAATTTGCTCTCAAAAGTTAATGTTGACAGCAACTTCGTGCTAATGAGCTTCTTATCTGATCCTATTTACGTGTCATTTTAAGTGATACTATAAGAACTAAATAGTGTTACTTTGTATTTCCTCATTGTGTATCTTGCATACAGTAATACTTATTCCTCTTTTCTTCCAGGGTCGATATGAAATCATCTCACTTTCGGGTTCCTTCTTGCTTTCTGAAAATAATGGTACTCGCAGCAGGACAGGTGGTTTAAGTGTGTCACTTGCAGGGGCTGATGGTCGAGTTGTGGGTGGCGGGGTTGCTGGAATGCTGATGGCTGCGTCGCCGGTACAGGTATACTCTCCTGGTATTTGCTTGTGTCTGTTAATACATGACTATATAATGGTGTCATATCGACCCATTCCATATTCATAAGATTTTAGAGTGAGAAGCTCTCTAACATAGTTCCTTATAGTAGCAGGAACGCTTTCAATCAATTAAAAGTCAAGAATATGCTAATCTGTAATGCCCATTCAACTTTAATGTGCTGATAACAGGTCATTGTCGGTAGCTTTATTGCGGATGGTAAGAAATCACACTCCAACAATGCCATAAAATCTGCGCCAGCGGCGCCAGCGCCCCAAATGTTAAGCTTTGGTGGACCTATAGCTGCGGGCAGCCCTCCATCACAAGGAGAGTCCAGTGAGTCATCTGAGGAGAATGGGAATAGCCCTCTTAACAGAGGCCCTGGATTCTATAATAATGCTAATCAACCACTTCATAATATGCAAATGTATCATCATCATCACATGTGGGCTGGTCAGACACAACAGTGAAGATGCATTTTAGTTAACAATACAGACAGCGCATTAGGGTATTGACTTTGTTGATTCTTCGTTTCGCCTAACCGACGAGGTCAATTTCCAAATGCTAACATGCATTGTCCAACTACTCTTAGAAGGGTTGTTCTTAGTTATTCTAGATTGAGTTTTTTACTTTTCTTTTCTTTTCTTTTAAATAGTTAATGATTTTTTCTTTCTTCATATGATTTAAACATGGCTATTGTTGATAGCTGAGGATAATGCCATCCAGTTCATAGGTTGTCACGAGCTCAATTTATCATTTTCAGTTTTCCTTTTGTTTCGTATTTAATTTGGTTCCAGCTGGGAGTTTCTGAACTTCGCGTGTAAACTTCGTAGAGGTCTACGAATTATGAAAATCTATAGCAGTCTTCGATAGAATCGAGTGTGTTTTTTCTTGCGGCTTAGTTTCTCATAAGTTTACCAACTCTTTGTTTCTAGAAGTGACTAAAGCATAATATTTTTATCTTATTTTTTATTTTTAATTTGAAGAAGACGACTTCTGCATATTTTAAATCAGCATCAAATTAGATTAAAAGTAATTTGGTTGATTTTTAAAACCATAGACCTGTCGGATGGTTGTTTTGAATTGTTAAATTATTACCGTCATTTTACAATAACTTGGAACTGGTAAATTATGTTTACCCGAAGTTTGAGCTAATTTAAAACCAAATTCACTTGAAGCATTTATATTGTATAAGGATGGCCCTCAAATTGGCAATTCATTATTTTAAGTCTATTTAGCCTTGGAAAGATTAAATGAACATTTGTTTTAATTTTATCTAAAAATGCTAGAAATGCTAGACAGCACCTCAAGGCTGAAGGCGCACCACATCACCACAAGCGCATAGGTTAGGGCCCAGTTTTGTTTAGCAGCTAAAAGTATTTTTTCGAATAATTTATAGGCTAAAAGGTGTTTAGTTAAATCTAAAAATCAGATTATTCAACAATTTTTGACAAAGTTACAGCAAAAAACCAAAGCTAGTCTAAGGCACCCTTGGCTTTTAGATTATGCGGGAATCTGCACTATCTTTTAATGAATAAATCATAATGGCTAAAATACTCTCATTTAAAAACAAAAATGCTAAACATTTAATTGAATATTGAGAAATTTAGGTAGATGACCAAAATTTTAAATTTGATTAAGTAGATGTCCACTTTTAAAATTTTATAGCTAAATGTCCAGGTATATATATTTTTACACTTGGTAGATACACATATCTACCAATTTTAGTTACTGTACTGAAATGCACTGGGTATATAATTTTTTATACTTGGTATATAAAATTTTACACTTGGTATATATGCATATATACCGGACATTTTGCTTGACAAAGGGACATTTACTGAAATTGGGCCCAAAATTTGGTCATATTTCTATAAGTCCAGAAATTTAGGTGAATGACCAAAATTTTAAATTTGATTAAATAGATGTCCATTTTTAAAATTTAATAGCTAAATGTCCAGGTATATATATTTTTACACTTGGTACATACACATATGTAACAATTTTAGTTACTGTTTTGAAATGCATTTAGTATATCATTTTTTATACTTGGTATATAAAATTTTACACTTGGTATATAAGCATATGTACCGGACATTTTGCTATAATTTTTGACAAATGGACATTTACTGAAATTAGGCCTAAAATTTGGTCATATTTCTATAATTGAATTTATTTTCATATCAATTTTTTTTAAAAAAAGTATTGATATCTTTAAATCATAATTGACTAAAATACTCTTCATAATAGTTATTTTGAAGTAGCCAAATTGATTCTTTATTGAAATTTTAAATTCAGATGAAAAGTAAATTAAAATAAAATAATATAAAATAAATTAAGTTTATTTTTATATCAATTTTTTTTTTAAAAAAAGTATTAATATGTTTAGTATATACAAAATATACATAATTATAAAAAGTATTAATAAGCTCTTTCCATAAATATACATAATTGTATAATGATATTTATTTTGGTCATTTTATATTTGCATAACAATTCAGCTATACAACCGCTCGGTCGTAGCGACCCGTCCGTAGGGTCTTAGGGAACATTCTTGAACGAGGTTAGAGCTCCTATGATCACGCCCAGAGAAGGTAGTCCTGGTCACCCCCTCCTCCCATTTTTTTCATTAAAAAAAATACAATTTAGCAAACACTTTAATACAACTTTTTCAAATCACAATATTTTAAAATTATAATTTACCAAATATTCAACTACTTTACATTACTACAATGAATTTTTCTTTCAGCTCAGCTAAAAATATTTTTCTTAAAGTCTACTGCTCTACTAAACTGGTCCTACGTCTCACCATAGCATTTCTCTAGTTTTCAACTTTGCACCAAAAAGATAACATTGAAACTCCGTTATTAATGGCTTTTACTTTTCTCAAAGCTTCAACTTCTTTAATGTTAAATTAACGTATTTCCAATTCGCTGACATAAATAAAAGCATCAAAAAGTACAGCTGTTCTATTGATATCGTCTCAATTTCTTTTTTTTCCTTTGCATTCATGGCTCTTGCTAGGTGTCCGTTAAATGAAACACAAATGAAAAGAAGGTACGACGAAGCTGTCCTTTCATGGCATTTATTAGTAATGTGCAGGTGCTCTTGATTTTAATGATAGCCAAAACCGACTTAAAGACAAAGTGGTAGTTAAGAGGCTGTGGTTTTGAGTTTAAACGCAATATATACTTTTATATTAGACTTTAAATTATTGTTTCCTACTAGAATTAACTTGAAATGTTGTATTTCTAATTTTAGTTACATGGAAGTTCAATCACTTCTTCCGAAAAAAAAAAAAAAGGTTCAATCACATTGTAAATGTAGAAGTGGACAAACTAGAGAATCAAGGGAAACAGGAATTTGACCTTTATTTTTTTGTTTTCTTTTATAAATTTTGAAGTTCTTTTCTTTTAACCAAAAAGTTTTGTATAGTGTTCTTTTTCTTAATTTACTATTGTTTAAATGTTTCTTTTTTTTTTTTGGGAGGTGGACTATTATTAAATGTTTTGTTAGTCGAGAGAAATGTAGAAATTGTTGCGTGACAACTTTACAAGATATTACCCCTCTGTATGGCCTCAGAAAAAAAAAAAAAAAATTACAAGAGAGTAAGTTCAATATTACAGTACCCTATCTATTCTCTACAATTTGGGAAGTTTACCGCTTTTTTTAATACCTAAAAGTAAAAAGTATATTCAATAATTTTTTTTAAAAAAAAAAAACAGTACAAATATAGAGGGCAAAGTGCACCCTTTGTCGTTAAACTATTAACTCTCTGAATTCCCTCCTTATTTTAATATTTTTTACTTTTGACGAAATTTCCTTCTCCTTTTTTTTTTTTTTTTTGTCTTTTACAGATTTACCTTCCTTATTTTCGTTGGAAATGTTAAAAAAAAGCCTTAAGAGTAAAAGGATTCATTACCAACTGTTGAGCTACCAAAAGCTTAATTTAACATACATAGCTGTTTCCTACATCGAAAAATGAATCTCAAAAGTCCAAACCCTCTATTTTGTCCTCGGATAGTACGAGCAAAAAAAGCCCATAAGTTCATGACCTTCAACAATTATTATACATATTGATTAAAAAAAGAGAGCAAGAAAATGAGTCCTAGCAAGTGCATAGACCAATTCAACCAAATTGAGTATAACGAAAAGGCGGCAATATTGTTTGGCCACCAAAATGACCCATAACTATAAACTTAAGCATTGGATGTTAATCTAGACTATGTAGCTATTATACATGCTGCGCTAATGAGCTTATTAAAATGTTATAAGAAATAGACCATTCGTTATTTTTTTTTCCCTTTTTTGGGAATATGAAATAGTAATAAGGCTAGAGGATAATGTACACCAATTCTGGTGGCTTTGCCTATCCATGTAGTATATAGATATCTCTCAAAATGGATTGCAACAATATCAACTCTAATCCATAACGAATTCGTGTATGAAAGACCACCCCGCCAAATTTTAGGTGATAACGTAAAACCACTTTGTCATGACATCGGGTTTGAACCAACATAACTTCGACACAGTATTCAATGAAAAACTGATTAAATTGACCACACACAAGTTTTCTTTTTGGAAACAACAGTATTTTAGTATTAAATTGAGGTTTTTTTTTTTAATTCTTTGTAAGGATCAAAAAGTTTCACTCATTTCTTCATTGTCACTCATCTAGGATTATGATTTCAGTAGTAGATATTTTTATCACTGAGCTAACTAACTTCGTCCTAATTAAGGTACTTATTACTTTTAACATTCTTCATTTTTAAACAATAAAGACAAACTTAGAGCCATTATATACAGTAATCAATTGACAATGAAACCATTGAGCTTAAAAAAATAAAAGAAAATGAAACTCAAAACGTAGACCGTTAACACACGCAATGTCAATATCTCAAAGTCCAAGTCCAATACAAATCGGTTTCACCGACGAGGCACTGTGTTTATGACACGTCAAATCAAAGCTTAATTTGCCAAAAAGAACCGCGTCTATGGGTCGATGGCATAAGAATTTACGCAAACGCATCTCAAATACTCGGATTTGTTAGTATACCATATCCATCAGATTATTCTATAAGTCATTGGACGGCAACTTGGGAACTACAAATATTTGTTCTCATCTCTAACTTAATGCAATTTGAATCTTTAGGGAGTTGTATCACTCTAATTGATTATAATAATATTAACTACAATGATACATAGAGATAATATAAATATGCATGTTTGTTCCTGTACATTTTGTTTGCTTAGCCATTGCACACTAATAAAAATATGGGACGCACTATAATTTTATACATAATTTCTACACTAATAAAAATGTGGGTCAAATTAGTACGATGGTATGGTATGATATAACACGATTTAAGCATGACATAATAATACACTAAAATGTAGGACGTGCCTAACATAGTTCAATTATTTGGGTAGCAATAGACTCATAAATTAAGTTTAAGTATAATAATCTAAGCAGAACAAGACACAGGTAACCAGGTCAAATTAGTAAGATAGTATGGCATGATATAATACGATTTAAGCACGACATGATAATACGCTAAAATATGGACGCGCCTAATATGGTTCAATTATTTGGGTAGTGACAGACTCATAAATTAAATATAAGTATAATAGCCTAAGCACAACAGGACACGTCTACTAGTACGACAGGACATGACCAATTGGCACGGTATGATAGGACACCCTAGCATGTAGGCACCACATATTTGTAAATTATACATATAATGTATCATATATTAGTTTTTATCATATTTCGTATTTGAAAGTCTTTTTAGTTTTTTTCCTCAACTAAAGCTCAACCATAAATACAAAAATTTTATCTTAATTTTATACTTTTTCTTTGTTTATAATTAAATAGAATCAAGGGGAAAAAAAATTATTAATGACATAAAAATTAAAAAGAATTTCTAATTAAATTGGTCAATTTTTGTCAAAATAGATTGGTACGCATGCGGGCACAATACGACATAACTAAAATATAGATTATGTCTAGTGCGACACGGATAATACATTTATGCTAAATTTAAATGAGTCGTGCCAGCTTGACACGATATGTTTGGTAGTTCTACTATTAGATTATGATTGGTAGGGTAAGAAAAACAAAACGGAGGAAAGGAAAAAAAAGATGAATCACTAGTTTGAAAGAAGAAAAGATGAATCATTAGTTTGAAAGAAATAGACGCGACATGCTGTATTAGTTAATGAGAGAACTGAATCACTGAACTAGCCATGGCACTATACTTTGACATAATAATATATTGTTAAATGGTCATTCTTAAAAAAATTAATACTAAATAAATATAGAGAAAAGAGCTTTCCTCTTTCTATCCTAGATATTTTAATTTCTTCTATTTTTTCTTTTATTTTTATTTTCCTTCCTCTCTATCAAACATGTTTGATAGTGTTAGTGTGTGGTGCTTCCCGTTGCCACTGTCTCAGCATTTTCTTTGTACATAATTGTTAGGTAATGTTAACGTTGTGTTATTTTGACAAAGCATACTACTGTGGTTTTTTTTTTTTTTTTTGTTGTTTTTGGATTCTGGATACCATTGCTGGTTTTGTGTCGTTTACTTGTTAGTTCAACCGGCTTGGAAAATATGGCTCTTAAGTATATACAAGTTACGCGTTTCATGCCGAGTCATTGGAATAGATAATGACAACGACAATTTATTCATAATGACAAAGATAAAAGCCTTTCTTTTTCTTTAAAAAGATAAACATGTAATAGAATAAGAATTGCATTTGAGCTGATGTGTGTGTGTTTTTTTTTCTATAATTATTTGAGTAGATGTGTTAGAGCTCAACGCATTATTCCTTAGATAAATGACTCTGTTAGTCTCTGAATTATAGAGAAAGTCTTATTTTGGTCCTTAAATTTTAAATTGTGCCATATTAGTTCTTAAACTATGAAAAATATTTCATTTTAGTCAATTTTGTTATACATTTTGTTTGATTCTTACCAAAATGAGCATATGAGTTGCATTTCTCATTTTGTATTATTGATTTTAATAAATTATTACATTTTGAATATTTCTACATTGCATTACTATCTAATATATATACAATTAATTTTTATCCAACCAATCATATTTTTAACTGCTATTTAATCTCTTTATATTGTTGGATAGTGCTTCTGGATATAAAATAAGTATAACAAAATAGCAAAAATGTCTTATGTACTCATTCTGTTAAAAATAGAATGAAATATATAACAAAAAAGATTAAAATGAAACTCTTTTAGTAGTTTAAGGACCAAACAGAGACTATTCTCATAATTTAGGGATCAACAAGGTCATTTATATCCTTTCTTCTTTTGTGGAGCATTGCACAAACGACATAGGGAATGCTTTTCTTTTTTGTATTTGTTGGTGTAATGATCCAATAGCCCTCCTTTTTCTCGTTTTGATTCTGTTTTATTTTATTTGTTTTTTTTTTTTACCAATACGAATATGCGGGTAGAGACATTTTCCTAATCATGTAGTTGAGAATAATAGAAGGATTAGCAGTAATAATTAACTAATGTGTTCTGCAGTATTTATGAGGTTATCAATATTCTATTTTGAAAAAACAAACATAAATATAATGTTAGGAAAGGCTAGAGTTGTGAAGAATAAATTTTCACCACCAGTAATGGTGAATAATGAATATATATATATAAGTCCTCCATATATATATTATCCTTTTTTAGGTTAATTTTCGAATAGAACGTGGACCATATTTGTAGTAGATCTACAGCATTGCTTTCTCTAAAAATATACCCTGTTAAAACTATGATGACTCCAAAAATATAGAACAAAGTATATTTAAAATTGGTTAAATTATAGTGTGTCTCGCATTAAAGAGAAATTGGATCACAATCCACACCCGAAAAAAAAAGAAAAAAAGTCCGTACTTCATTGCGAGGTCGGTAATAAATTGGGCACCTTTTATGGTTAAGCGGAGATTCAAACAACAAACCCTAATTTAAAGTCATATATTGTTTCACTTTGACATAAATAAAAAATTAGCAATCTCGATTAGACCCATAACTCAACTAAAAAATAGTAGCTTATTCAAATAAAATCAAGTCTTAACATAAGAAGTTATCGAAAAGAAATCAAAATTATATAGAATATTCAAATTAATCAAACACAAGATTTGAATCAATTATCCCAAAAATTTAGAGGTATAGAGATATCCCTTTAATACCAACAACTAATACACTTTTTTCCGACCTTTGTCTGAAAAAAAAAAAGCCCTACTCACTCCAAATGGTTAACTAATGTTGATGGGAGGTTTTGTCAACGAGAGATTTGCGATCAAAAGATTGTAAGAAATAATAAAGCAGAAAGAATAGGAAATTTTTACGTGATTCAGCCCTAAAAAAATTACCTACATCAAGTATTTAACTATTTCAGAGAGATTATAATGACAATTTAGAGTCTCAAAGTGAGAGCTCTTAGAAAGAATTAGTACTATTATTATGAAATTATGTTTTAAAAATAATGAGACTCGATCCTCTTTAATTTTAAAAATGGTGTATAATATTAACTACAACTTTGGGTAACTATTCGAGAATGGGTAATAACCTACTAAGGTTGACAGTCGGGCCTTTTTAGGCCTTTTTACTTGCTAGCCACTGCTAGTCACACATCATTAAGTTGGTTTCCACAAATGTTGTTGCCTGATTTGTTGGTGATTCTTCTAGATATTTCATGTTGTTAAATTAAATATTGTCTATCCAATATACGAGTTTATTCGCAGTGTGATCGAATTTTCCATTTCTAACTTGATCTATTAATGCGAGTTTGCTATGTTTCTTGATTAGAGATCGCAAAACATTGTTGGTATATGATGAAAGAAGAGTTATATTACATTTGACTTTTCAAAGGTGAATACAACTTCAACCAAAGGAGTTCTTGAGCATGTGATTTAGATTTACTCGTTGATTCACCTGGCGGGTGAGGTAAATTATTATTTCTTTTAAAAAATTCTTAAATCAATCCTCTCCTCAAAACACTATATTTTTGTAATAATTTCAAGAAGCAGCTTCAATTATTTTATGTTTAATGTTTACACGTAATTTTTTTGTAAAAATAAAATTTAAGTTATGCTCCCATCGGCACTTAAACTTCTAAGGATGCACCTATTGTTTTATATAAAAAATTCTAAAGGAAAATTTCAATAATACCCCATGCTTTATATTAAACTTAGAGTAACACACAGTGAAATTGAAAAGAATTATACAAATACCTTTTCATTTAGTTATATCTGACTGAAATTTTATTTATGTTAATCTATTTTACATTTATTTTATTTTTCTATCAAAAAAACACATAACTAATAAGATTAAAAGAATGACATAGCTAAGTGGTGAAGAGTTCAATAATTTTTCAAACATTATTTAGACACCTGGGGTATCGCTGTAATTTTGACATAAATAAAAAAGTGTTAGTGTAATTTTCCTAAATCTTAATTAGCTAAAAGAAACTACATTATAAATGTTTTGGGCGTAAATTAATTTAAAAACTCAAGTAAAATCTAATGATAAGCTATTCTATTTTAACAAATAAATAGGAAAAAATAGAGAGATCGAAATAAAGGAGAGAGGATTAAAAAAAAAAAGGGACTTTATATGTCCCCACTCAAATGAAATATGAGGCTAAGGGTCTACCCATTTTTTTTTTTTTTTGGTAAGAAGCTAGGGTCTACCCTGATAGAAGAAATTGATGCTAGTCACAGCTCATTAATTTAAAGCGGAGCGTGTAGTAGACTAGACACGGACACGGGGTGGCAGTGGCACGAAATCTAGTAGTGACTGTGACTCCACCCACCCGCGTGGTCGACCGTACGTGGAGACGGAGCATGTTTTATTTGACAATCTGGCGCCGCGTTGTCGTGCCCCTACGGTGCGAGAGTGACCCTCCACTCTTAATAACCGAGCCGGTCACATTCCAATTCCTACCTCCCAAACAAACACCTATTTTTCTATTTTTTTTTTTTAATGATTTTATCTCTACTCCAACGGCTCTTTTTTGCCACCAAAGCATTCTTTTAACATCACCACCAAATTCCTTTTCTTTTCTTTTCTTTTCTCATACCCCAAACAAACCCAAACACAAATACAAATACTACCTTTTCATTTTCGCCTCTCTCTCTCTCTCTCTCTCTTATTAATTATTCCTTTGCTTTCACTCCCAGAACGACCAATTCCAAATGCCCATTTGGCCAAATCGCTAAAAGAATCCAATATAATATTTACATAATCTAATTGCTTATATATATATATATACACACACACACATACACTCCACTCTTACATCTATACACATTAAATTTTTTTTCCCCAGGCAATCAATAATGGATTGCTTGGTCTTGCCAGTTTCCATTCTGAAAAGCAGGTGTATGGGCTCGCGGCTGAGCTACCGGCCTCTGGCGGAGGAAGCGTTTGGCGAGCAGGAAAATCCGGTGACTGTGGTGGTGGGAAAGGAAAAGAGGGAGTTTTTGGTGGACCCTTTTGTGTTAGAAGAAAACCCTTTTCGGGTTTTGATCGAAACGATGAACAAAGACAGGAGGAACAAGACAGTAGAGAGCGATGATTTTCTCGATGGAAAAAAGAACAAAAAGAAAAAGACGAAGAGGGTGGTTTTTGTAGATGTTGATGCGATTTTGTTCGAGCACATGTTGTGGTTGATGTATAATGATTGTTCTTCTTTGTTTAAGCTCAATCTTCTGGAGATTATTGATTTTTATGCTCAAGAAACTTAAACGGGTAACTAGGAAAACAGAGAGGTATGACTCTGTTTTTTCTATTGATTTGAGTCTCTATAATGATTTTTCTGTAAAGAAAACAGTCTATACTATGTTATCTCCATTAATAACTTTGTCAGAGTAAATGATAACAAATAACAAATGCATTATTGCCCTTTATTGTTATAATTCTTATGATGGTTGTTGTTGTTGTTGTTGTTATTGTTATTATTAGTACTATTATCCATTCATTCATATCTCAATTTCTTTTTGTGCATACTAAATTTTTTTGTGCTCTTACTATTATTATGATTCCTCTTTCATTTTGTGTGGAAAATAGGCTGCTAATTATAGTGTTTATATTATTAGAAATATTATATCCAATAATGGTCTGATTGTTTAGCATTTGGGCAAGACTAGTTTTTGATGCTCTTCTTGAGTTCTAAGCGTTTTGCATGGGAAAGAAATGCCTAAATTCACTTGGTCATTCTTCTTTCCTTTTGGGTTGCCAAAAGGAAAAGCTTTGGTTCTTTGGTTGAAAAGGTCAATATACTAACTTTTTTCAAAAGGTAGTTTAACAAGGAGATCCTCGGCTATAAACGATTAATAATCCAATATTCCAAGAGATAGTAGTTAACAATTTGTTTTTGTTTTTTTTAATGGATCAAAGTTTGTTAAAATATACATATTGAAATAAAAAGTTGCAATCAAGCAAATCAATCTAATATCATATTCTTTTTCTTATTTTATATTTGGACCTCTCAGTTTTATTCTACGGTAATTATCATCTCAATCATTGCTAATTTTCAAGTTCAACAACAAATCCTACAACTATTCATGTATGTTTGAGATACAATAGTTGCATTTGGCAATTAGTGATAAGACTTTGAACTTGATATTGGTATCTTTCATTTATAAGAAGCTAAAAGTTCTTTAAATCTCTTTCAAAGCAATTTGAAAAGTTTGAGTTTCAATTCCATTCCCCTGCCTCTGCTGCTTGGGAATGAAAAAATGTTTACACGCGATCTAATGATTAAGCCAAAATCGTGACATGCTTTATTTGCCATTTTCTGGGAAGGAAATGAGTTTGAATATGCTTTGCCAGTATTTCTCGGTAGCTTTTCTTGATCAACCCGTTTCACAAAGTGCAGGTTAGGACCAGTAGTTTCAAAAAATAGGCCGGCATGGCTATTTTTGAAAAGATAAAAACTCAGTTTTAACATGACATAGACAAAAAACAACGAACTCTAGTTGAGATACGCACCTAGTGATATTGAGGTCACAAAAAATCATTACCTTATGAAATTACTAGTCAATAGCTAGAAGTAAAAGACTTACTTCTAAAACCTTTTTACCCACTGTCTAAGGTTCTAATTCCCCCAACTTCTCGGAGAACAAGGTTATAAAAACTCGGTTTTTTTCATAGGAGGTGCAAAAGCATGATCCTTTAGGCAAAACAACCAGAGTTCCAGGTGATCAACGTTCGGATAGGTTCCTAGATGAGGACCAAGTGGATTTTCTGCCAGAAGTTCCGTAGGAAGGCCTTCGGTCATCACTACTACGCCACCTATCACCCGGCTGCTGCGATGCGCGATCACCACGACCACCATGCCGGCCACCCCAGTGATCACGAGCTTCTGGAGGAGGCTCTTGCCCGGAGCCTTCGGCACCCTGTCTCCGGAATCTAGGCACATACTTTCCTGAAGATTGTGGTGCTGCGGCTGGAGCAGCAGCGCCATCTGTTGATCCCTCCAACTGTGCTGCTTTTGCCAGCAGATCCTTCTCCTCTACTTCTCGGTCTCTTTGCCGCTGCTTCTCCGCAATCTCATCCAGTTTCGCTTTGCGTTCGGCTTCCTCTTTCTTACACCTCTCAGCCTCTGCAAAATTCAAAGTGTAACAATTGGTAAACACCATTCATCACAAGGATCCTTATGCTATATTTATATATGTTGGACACTAGTAGTATACCTTCACGCTTGCGAGCTTCCTCCTCTTCAATAAGCTTTCTCTGTCTTTCTTCTTCAGACCTCAAGAAGAATATTTTCTTTCTTAGAGCTGCTCTCTCCTGTTTTCGAGCCCGAATCATTCGACTGATTTGCTGCTCTTGCTCGACTCTTCTTCTGTCGAATTCTGCTTGCCTATGACTCTCCACCCTCCCTTGAAAAATCATCTATAGAAGGAAAAGAAAAAAAACAGGAAGTTTTTGAATATCTAACTCGGGAATCATATATAAACTAATTTCAGAATAACCATGTACATAGTTTGAACAAAGTTGTGAGTAGTGATAAGGGAAATCTGCTTGGAGCAACACTATGTCAATGGAGGATATGTTGTTAAGCTTGGTAATGGGAACTCAAGTGTACCATGACAGATTCGATCCTATGCACATTGGTGAATTGATATTAATAGAAAACAAATAAAGGGCGTGACATTTAGGGGCTGTTACACATTATTATTCAATGAAGACAGTGATATGTAATATATAATAACCAAAGTTGAAAAACAAGAAACTAGATAAAAGGAAAGGTAAGACAGAAAATCAGCAAGGTAGCATTTCCAACAGACCTTGTAATCCAACATACGTGACAGTCTATTCTTCTCCTTAAGGTCCCCTTCATGTTGCTGTTGGCTTAGTTCAATCTTGCACTGCAAATAAGATGAACAATTACAGGTACTGTGTTAGAAATCAGTTAAAAAAAAAGTACCACAATGATTTTTTCCAACACAAATTATAACGAAAAACAATGTACAGTAATTTATCTTGTGTCTGGTGTGAGGAGAGAAAACAAAAATCTTTTCCCTTGTTTAGTACAAAGACATAAAGGAAACGAAGGGAAAGTTTTATCTGTACAACTACGATTTCAACCATAGTCGTTATTTATACAATATATAGATTGAAAAAATATGAGGAGTAACTGTGTCAATGACAACCAAAATGCACTCGTGTGGATATTTCTCCCCTTAATCCATCAAGTATAGAGGAATTCGAAATAAGGCCCATACTAATAGTCCAGTCTCCCGCCTAAAATCCTTCCGACGAAACAACCACATAACCCGAAATCCATCAACAGATCCTCCCACCCCTCGCCTGCTTACACTTCTCCCCCATACCAAACATACCCTCACCATGAAAGCAGGAAAAATAACTAAAGCATGGGAACATCCACCAGTGCAGATTACACATCAGTGAAAACAACTACATCAATATCTATAATACTGAATGTAAGCATGTCAATGTCCTGATTAGTTTAGAATTCACAAGAAGTAGTTATATACAAAAACATGGATAATGAGATACCTGTTGTTCACGTTCATGAAGCACCCTCTCTTCCACCAATCGTTGCTGAAATGCAGCTTCAAACATGGGAGCAGACTCCTCCCTTTTTGCCCTTTCTAAATAATCCATAGTTTTAACTAGTTTTTGCAGTTTCTTTCCCCTTTCCTGCCTCTGTCTGAGTTGTGCACTCATTGCCAACTCCATCACCTCTTCCTCTGTAATCGTTTTGTCCTGTATGAGGATACAATTCTTAAGATTGACCCTTCCGCCAGAAAACATAGCTTTACACCAAAATCAAAATTTAACTCACTCCAAAAATTTCGGCCAATACCTTGCGACGTGCATCTTGGGGTGGTTTCTCCTGAAGTTCCTGTTCTTTTTCTAACCGTCGCTCTTGTATCTTCTTTTGCTCAAGCACATCTGCAAGCCTCTTTTTCTCGGCCTCCTCAGTTTTCTTCTGGTTTTCAAGCCTATTTGATTCTTCTATACGTTCCTAATCAAAGACAAGAAAATTTGAATCTTAAGAACTACATTTATTTTGGATCCTGATAAAAACTAAAGTAAAAACATATCTGTTTAGGTAGAAGAATTGAGATGCATACTCTTTCCAAAAGTTGACGTTCTTGTTCTTCCTTCCTTCTCTCAATTATTGACTTCCTAGCAAGAAGCCTTTTATGTTCTTTATCCACAGCATCTGCTAAAGAAGGAAGAACTTCCCCCAATTTAGATGCTCTCTTAGCATGAGGGTGTATCATGGCCCTTGCTTTATTTAAAGATTCAGCGAGAATAGTCAAGTGATCATGAAGAGCATCTGACTGAGTAACCTGAAGGTGTAAACCCAATGAAGAAAGTACAATTTCAGAAACCAAGAAACTACAGACACACAAAGAAAAAGGGGGAAAAAAAGAAGAAGAAAGTAATAGCATCAACTTACAAGGTTACCAAAGAGTACAACACCCTTCATATGATCAACTTTCATGGCAACAAAATTATGCTTTAAAGCATCCGCAGAAATCTTCTCAACAGCAGCAAAATTGTAGAATGGGATCACTGCAGATAAACACTCAATTTTCATGGTCTGATACACCTGAGAGACCTGAAAAGTGTAAAAATGAAATTTAACAGCTGCAAGAACAAAATTGTATATGAATAGATGAGGTAAAAACAGATGAACTCAAATACAACAAATATGAACAATGATATACCTGCTGAAGCAACCTCAGAGTGGCAAGTTTTTCGAGGGCCGGAACAAACTGGGACAGTTGAACTTCTGGAACAGAAGAAGCAGAGGACAGCTTCCCACCAACTTTCGAAATTTTGGTTAACAGTGGCTGTACCTTTAAAGCAAGATCTAAAGGTAGAAAGTCATGCTCCAGCAGTTTGAAAAGATCTTTCACTTCCTGGGCTGCACAGCTTAATACCCCTTTTGCAACCTAAAAATGAGACATATTAGAATGTGCAAGCCAACATGACATTTTTAGAAACTACCAACAAACAAAACTATACAAATCTACTTCAATTAACATGCAGTATATTATGTTCCATTCTTGCAATGTCAGTATTTGTATCTCTATCTCCATCACTATATTCTGCCCATGTCAGAAGTAACACTACAGAAAATACACGTTGATTGAGGAAAAAGGTAGAAATTTCATGTATCAGTAATCGGTATGACAATTTAAAAATCCTTATTAGCAAGAAACTAGAGTATAAAAAACGCTATGCAATGAACTAAGATCACAACATGGTAAATACTGCAAGATAATATCAGAGTTTCCAAAACTGAAAATAGTTTGGAAATGACCACTGGCAGAGCCTTGAGGAGGGGGGAAAAAGGGATTATGAAGCAACCAATCGTTTGAAACTTACCAATTCCGACAGAAGAGAAGCCCGTGAAAGCTGAACCGAAGGCAAAACAAGATTATCAGAATAAAAATCACTGAGATTAATACATGTCATATATGTTCAAAAACACAAAATAAATTAAAGCAATACCACTTCTCCACCCTCAAATTTAGGGTCAAGATTAAAACCAATAAGTTTCGCCATCCTCAAGTTGCGCTCCTTTTCAATTTCAAGCTCCAAATAAGATGCACCACGTCTTTGGTCATATGGAGCAACAGAAAGTGCAGCCAGAATCACTGATGATGCAATCAACTGCAGATCCTTCTGGCTTAAGTTCTTATTGAAGCTCTTCTGCAGATTGAAAAGCTTGAGCCATGCATAAGCATGATAGAGATGGCTAGATGAAATCCAAAATATTTCGGATAGCTTGGCATAATAAACCACCATCAATGATGGTTTAGGTGTTTTCTTAACCATGCTCATCAATCCATGAATATCTTCAACAGAACGAAAAGCTTCCTGCAGAAACAACATAATCACCATATTAGATAGGGCATAATAACATGCAGTTCAACAAATTCTGCACTTCAATATAAGTTTAATCTCATAGACAAAAGCTTATCGTTGGAGTAATTCGCAGAGACCTGCCAGAGCTCGAGTTCAGTAGCAATCTTTAGCTGCTCAAATCTTGTATCAAGATACAGTTGCAAGCTTTCTGGTTCTGATAGATCAGGTCTGTCCCTTTGGTCTTTGTATTTGTTCAGATTGGCTAAATGGTTCCTAATGATTTCACACAACCTGCGAAACTCCGCTGTTCGTTTGTACTGCTTGCAGAACTGGAAAGCTCGATACGCTGTCATCTATAAATAAAGACCAATAAGAAACCATAGCTTATTTTCCACTCGAATAAAATGCTTGATTTCTACAACAAATTATTGCAGTAATACATGCGAAACAATACCAAAAAAGATCAAAATTGCCAAAATCATTCTTGGTAAGCACCATATACAGTCATATATCAATTCATAAGACTATAATACTCGACTTCTTCTACAACTAAGTATGTTTAATGGAGTAATAAAGACGGTGAACCAAGAAATCTAGATATATTAGTTGTGTTGTGTTGATAAAAGTCATCCACCAACAAGATCATTAACAAAAGTTAGAAGAAGATAGCAAATTTCAAACAAAAATGTAGAATACCTGAACTGATCTCATCAGGATTGACAATTACAAGAGTACACACGAAAGAGAAAATACTTAATTGGTCCTCTACAACAACACATTTGTATAATCCCAATCATGCACAAATCTAAATTTTCTACCACTAGCAAATCAAAGAACCACATTATACTTAAACTCAACCAAAGATAACAGAAATCCTTGAAAAAGAAACTAAAATCTAAGAGAAAACCCTTTCAAATTTGTAATTTTTCTCAAGAAATTAATACTACACCGGCAAAAAAACTTGAAAACTATGGACACACAAATACATATGCGAAGCAGAAAGTGATGAAACCAATTATGTTGCAAAATAAATTCTAGTTTAGGGAGAAACGGCCATACATACCGCATAAAGTGCCTCCAACTTTGAGTTATTCCTTAAAACTTCTAGTACAGTTCTGTAGGTCTCCCACAAAAACTTGAACCAAGGGGTAACAAGTTCGCGATCCGATCTATCCTTTCCCTTCTCCCCACTAACAAAGCCTAGCATAAGATCTTCTGGCCTTTTATCTGCTTCGAGATCATCAACATCGAGCGCTTCCTCCAGGGCTTGTGCCTGACTACTACAACAAGAAGCTGCCTGCTCAGCTTTCTCAGTCGAGAGTTGCATGAACTGCTTAATAACCTCTTCCAAGGAAGACACATTCACTTGTTGACATATGATCCGGTACTGAATTAGACCATCCTTTGCGAACCGGCCTCTTCGTAGTTCTACGCAAAGCTCTACGTATTTGAACATTATCCTCTCGAGCGGCTTTTGCCAAGCACGGTGTTTCCTCGACGTGATGAGGCCATGGAGAGTTAGCAATGCATCTTGCTTCTGCCCAACATTGATCAACTCTGCATGCACACGTTGCAAAATTTTTTATTTACCCAGAATGGCCAACACTGATCAGTACAATATTAATATATATTATACCATCGGAACACTCATTCATTCATTCATTCATTCAATCAAGATATATATATATATATATATATATGAAACTGTTTGAACAATTAGCAAAACTTGGGTAAAAGGACATAACCATTATGAAATTGAATGTAATTTAAAACATGCTTTTAATAATAATAATAATAATAATAATAATAATAATGATAATAATATGGACCACGCACACCTTCAGCGCGCTTTAAAGCGTTTTCAGGTTTGACATAGGACGCAGCCATATGATCAAATTAAGTTTCACCGGTACCTGTGAGACACAAATTGAATAAGGCTATCGGATCAATATGGGCAACAACCTTTAAAAAAAAAAAAGAAAGTATGAAGAAGGAACGAACGAGCACAGTACTGACGTGTTTTTGATGATTAGCGTTTGAGGGAAAGAACGCCGTGTAAAGGTTATGAAGAGTACTATATATATATATATATACACTAATACCGGAAGAGGAGAGGAGATTGTGTTTGTGTGTGCGCGCCGGGCGGTGGAGGGTAACGAGGGTTAGCGTCGAGTACTGTGGAGAGAGAAAAATTTATTATTTAAAAAAAAAATTCAGGCGAAAGAGGAAATATATATTCTAGCGAATTGGAAAAGAAAAATAACAGAAGCGAAAAATAAAATAAATAAATATATGGAAAAGAAAAGAGAAAAACTTATAGCAAATCAAATGTATACAACAAAAAAATAAAAATAAAAAAGGAAAGTACTCCGTTAAAAAGAGAGAAAAATTCAGGAAATAAAATTGAACAAAAAGGAAAAAAAGAAAAAGAGTGGCTCTATTGTCAACCTCTCTTTTCTTTTTTTTTTTCTTTTTTTTTCTTCTCTCCCTACCCTTCCCTTCTAAGGGGGGTCTATATATTTGCATCCCATATAATTATTAGGTATCTCCAAAATAAATAAAACGATAAATCATGATAAGAAATGAAAAGTCATGTTAAAGGTACCCCAATATATACCCCTAAGGCTAATTTTCTTCCTCGCAAATCCTTAAATTAAAATAAATTAGTAGTTTTAATTTTTAGGATGAAAAGATTAAATCATTGACATAATAACTATGAGAGAAACAAATAATTAACACGAGAAAATGAAATACAAAATATTGAAAAATAATTTAAAAATAAAACAAAGCAAACCAGGTATAAAGCAAAAAAATTTCACTTCCTGTGCTCTAATTTAATATTAAAGAGATTATTAAAGAAATTAGAACTAAAAAAGATGAATTATATATAGAAAGAAATTTTTAGAAAAATAATAAAGCAAAAAATAAAAGGAAATTTTGAATTGGAATATTCCTGAGAAATAGAAAAAAAAAAAAAGGGAGAGATAAAGATGGGGTGATTTTTTTTTTTTCCTTAGACGGTCTGTTTTAGTCATTTTATTTTTCAGTGGAGTGCCTTTATGCAAAGTTAAGTTGTATATATAATCCCCCTTCGAATTAAATATTAATTATTTACATAAATATCCTCTTGTAAGTTGACATAAATGGATTTATATAGTGTCAAACAATGAAATCCTACTTCTTAGCACACCCCTTCATATAAAAGGAAATTAGATTATTTTGCATTTAATTTGCTTTAAAGTTTCCTTGTTTTTTTTTCTTCTTTTTGTTAAGTATTTATGTTCTTGGCAATCTTCAGTCTCTTCTCGAATGGAGTTTATATTTTTTTAAATAAAAAAATTAGAATAGTGAATTCTTCGGTTATTCACTAATTATGCAAAAAGAAAAACTAAAATAGCAAATATGATCTTTTGTTTAATTTGTATATACATTTACTTAAAGTATTATATGTATATGATTTCTTGATAATTATTTTATTTTTTTTGTTTAAAGATAACGTATACAATTGGTATTTAGAAAAATAATATTTTTAAAAGGTATTTAGAAAAATACCACTTTTTCTTCAAATTAATATTTTTCAATGGTACTCGAGGTAACCAGTTAAATTACTTGGAGTAATCAATCTAGTTACTTGTGATAACTGATCAAGTAACTTGACTGGTTGCTTCAAGTATCTCATCAATTAATAAAAAGTAGTATTTTTCTAAATACTTTTAAAAGTGGTATTTTTCTAATTAAAATCTAGAATTTTTCAAGCAATTTTAAAATCTGGGATTTTTCTTTTTTTTTTTGAAAACTTACCATAAGAAATCAAATTTCCTATAATATAAAATCTTAAATTCTTAAATTTTACTGCTACAATACCCAATATTACATCTACTAATATTAGAATTTATTTATTTACCTACCATTCCATACACGTCATTTATAATAATTCTATAAACTAAAAATAAAAAATAAATCTATTAAATTTCTTTTGAACTAATATAATTTAAATTTGGATGTATAATTAATGTTGGCTACAGTCTTTGTTCATGAAATTGTGAGGTGGAGGGTTAGCTTGATATGTTACTAGTACTATCTTAGACAATTAATGTGACTAACTTGGAAAAAAAAAATATAATGGATAAGTCCTATTCTTGTGGATGAATCTTATTCTTATGACAGAAAATTTTGGTATCAGAGCCAATGTTTATCTACCTAGGATGTGACACCGTTAGATTAGATTGTAACTTGTTTTCAGAAAAAAAAAAATTGAAAATATAGCATTATTGTCTCACTAACACTTTGATATATTTATAAAGAATAGTAAGATACCTCCGCGAAGAGGAGTACTGAGGCAGGAGCTAAGAACTGATACTTTTCTACTATAACAAGAAATTCTCGATCCTCTAGCGGATCTTTATGAGGCTTTGCGAGAAATACCAGGACTAAGAGCTCAATGAGATACCGAGGCTCAATAGGCCGGCTTTTTCAAGGATTTCGTCAAGTTGAGTCCACCTACTTTTGATGGTAAATCAGACCCTACCACAGCTGAGAGATGGCTTAGAGATATTAAGAAGATCTTTACAACTATCGGGACACCTGTTGAATTCCGAGTGATCTTCGCCGTTTATAAATTGTCTGATAGAGCTACCAACTGGTGAGAAACTGTCAAACTGTCACGATAGGAGACTGGTATGACTTGGGATATCTTTGAAGGACTATTCAGAGACCATTATACTAATGCTACTCATTGATATGCTATGATTAGAGAATACGAACGACTCAAGCAAGGTGACTTGACCTTGAACGAGTACTACATTCGATTCATGGAATTGGCACAATATGCTTATGCACTGGGGACAGACCCTACTCTTCAAATTGTCAAGTTTATGGCAGTTCTGAGACTAGCTATCCTGGAGAAGATTGTGACTTAGTATTTTGACAACTTGATTGATCTTGTTGCTACGGCGTAGAAAGCAGAAGTCTTTCTTGATGACAAGTCGACTATAAGAGAACAATAGAGGAATAAAAGTAATGATAGGAAGGCCGACAGGAGAAACCAAGAGCAGTTGCAATCACAGAATTCTCAATACAGTGATTTTTCCGAAAGAGGATGGTTTGGACCGTATAGATGTTTCCACTGTGGCCAATATGGCCATCAGAAGAAATCATGTCCATTCCGCCAACAGAAGCTACCCTTATCTCAAGGTGGCCCATAGGGAAGCCAGAGTGCATCTATAACATTCTAGGGCAACTAGATGAGATCAGCCCAGAACCAGTCTCAGGCATTCAACTCTTTCCCTTTCTAGCAATCTTTTGGCTCCCAGTACCACTGCCAGTACTGACCATGGGATTTTGGCTACACCCAAAATTTTCAGACTCCGCAAGCTTCTGGTAATCAAAGAGGACACATATATACTAGCACCGGTCTAGGAGCTAGTAGTAGCCGACCCGGTCAAGGGAGAAGAACAAAGGGAAAAGAGAAAATTTCTGGTCAAGCTTTTGCTATCACTAGAATGAAAGATGGTCAAGATCAGACTGGCAAAGGAGTCATTGATGGTATGATTCTTATTTCACACTCTTGGGCTCATGTTTTATTTGATATTGGTACTTCGTATTCTTTTATATCCTTGTTGTTTGCTCAATTATTGGGATTGGAATGTTCTATATTGGAACCTATTTTGACTTTGGGAATACCAATGGATGGAGTAGCTGATGTTTCTACTGCATACCGTGATTGTCTTATTTTGATTAACGATAAAGAATTATTAGCTAACTTGATTGTGTTGCCTTTGTAAAAATTTGACTTAATTCTCGGTATGAATTATTTATCCAAGTATCGAGCTACCGTTGATTGTTTCAAAAATAGAGTTACTCTTTTGTTTGAGGATAGATGTCTTGTTATTTATCAAGTTTGTTTGAATCCTTTGAAGCCTAGTATGATTTTGAAAGCATGCATGGGTGAAAGAAAGAAACTTGAATGTTGCGGGAATTTGTTTGCATTAGTGGTGAGATGGAAACTGCCAATCAATGCCCCTAGATATCAGTGATTAGCGAGTTTCCCGATATTTTTCTGGAGGATTTACCGAGGCTACCACCTGACAGGGAGATCGAGTTTTGTATTGATTTGATTCCTGGAACCCAGCTAGTTTTTATTCCAACCTATCGCATGGCTCTAGCAGAAATAACTGAGTTGAGAAGTTAGCTGGATGATCTTTTATCAAAGAGATTCATCAGGAATAGTACTTCTCTATAGAGTACTTCTATTTTGTTTGCTAAGAAAGCTGATGGTACGCTTAGACTCTGTATTGATTATAGAAGATTAATTTAGCTTACTATAAAGAACAAGTATCCTTTACCAAGGATAGATGAGTCATTTGATCAACTCGGTGGATCAAGATTTTTCTCCAATATTGACTTGAGATCGGGTTATCACTAGTTGAAGATTCGAGAGGAGGACATATCGAAAATTGCGTTCAGGACTCGTTATGGCCACTTTGAGTTCCTGGTTATGCTATTTGGTCTAAGAGCGCTCCTGCAGCATTCATAGATCTCATGAACAGAATTTTCAGACCTTATTCGGATCAGTTTATAGTTGTCTTTATCGACGATATCTTGATATATTCTAAGACTCGAGAAGAATATGTTGAATATTTAAGGATTGTACTTCAAATTTTGAGAGATCATTGATTGTATACCAAGAGATCCAAATGTGACTTTTGGATGATATAAGTAATATTCTTGGGGGCATGTGTTTTCTCAAAAAGGTATTTGAATTAATCCTACTAAGATAGAATCTATTCTAAAGTGGGAAAGACCAAAGAATATAATTGAAATAAGAAGTTTCCTCGGTTTAGTAGGCTATTATCATCGTTTTGTGGAAAATTTCTCGAGAATTGCCTTACTTTTGACGAAGTTAACCAGAAAAGATGTCAAGTTTACATGGGATGATGACTGTGAAGAAGCTTTCATAAAATTGAAGAAGAGATTAACAACAACATTATTCTTACTATTCTGAACAGTAATGAACCTTACGTTGTGTACACCGATGTTTCTAGTTCTGAATTGGGATGTGTCTTGATACAGAATGGCAAAGTGGTGGCTTATGCTTGTCATCAGTTAAAGTCATATGAGAAGAATTATCCTACTCATAACCTAATACTTGCAGCGGTGATTTTTGCTCTCAAGATTTAGAGATGTTACTTATATGGTGTGAAGTTTTATGTGTCCTCCGATCACAAGAGCTTGAAGTATCTCTTCACTCGGTGTGATTTGAACTTGAGATAGCGTAGATGGGCTAAGTATATGGAAGATTATAACTTTGATTTATAGTACCATCCTGCTAAAGCTAATGCTGTAGCTGATGTTTTGAGTAAAAAACTTCATGGTATGTTAGTTGTGCTTATTTTTCATGATTGGAAAAACTTAGTGGCAATTATGTTGACTCAAACTTTGTATCATCAGTCATACACTCTTATTTTGAAGTTAACAAACATATAATTAAAGAACTAATAATCTACTTGAGTGTGTAGCAAGTCAAATTGAAAAGATCACAAGACATTCAAGATAGATTATAGAAAAGAGCCTGAAGACAAAGTTCAAGATTACAAAACCTAGACTAGCAAATGTCATACACTTAGTTCTTATACTTGAATACTTGTTTACACATTGTATGATCTTAATGGCTCAGATTTTTCATAATTAAAATTGAAAAATTTCAAAGCAAAATCATCAAACTTATTTATCTCTAATTAAAATATGAAATTTATTTTATATAAGCTTTTAAATTGATTTATGAATTTCTATAGTTCCTATATTACATATTAAATCAATTTATAAAGTCATATTTTGAAAATAATTAAAAAAGACTTGAAATAAAATTCAAAAACTGCTCTCGGACAGAATCAGCAGACCGGCTCACAGAATCGGCAGACCAATTCCCCTGTTTTATTTTTTCAATAGTTTTTTAAATTCGACTATTACAACCGCACTTTCAAGGCTAGTATTTTCGGTCGACCGAAAGTTTAATGACAGATTGTCTGTCAAACGGTCTAAAATGGCTAGTCTTTATTCTAGTCAATATATAGAAGCTTTTATAATACTTGAAACAACTTTTGAACATTCCTACATTACTTTAAACATACTTTCAAGTTGTTCAAGTCATCTTTTGTGAATCAAACTTTCAAATTCACTTTTTCATAAGAAATAATTGAGCCAAACTAGATCATATCTTGTATTCCCATTCATTCTCTCTAGGCCTACGTTGTATCAATCTTTTTATTAGAGAGGTTCTAGTTGAGTGTTTCAATAAAAACAAAAACCAAATTATATTTGTGAGGTGAGATTGACACTGGATTCATAAATAATCTGGTTTAGGTGAGATTAGCACTGGAGTCTAAATAATCTGACTTAGGCGTAATAGAGCCAGATTAAATCCTACTGTAAAGGCGAGAGTGTGCCTAAGGAGAAAGCACTCGTTATGTAAAAAGGACAGTCAAACCCATTCTCTTGATCCGATAGTGGAAAGCTCGAAGCAGGTTGCCAAGAGCCGGGGACGTAGACAAACCGTAGTGTTTGTTGAATCTCGTAAAAATAGTATTTTCATTTCTCTATCCCTATCCTTTTAATTTATTTATCTTGAACTTATGCATGCAATTTAGCTATTTTTACTTGTTATTGTTTTTACTTATTAAATTTACTTGTTTGTCATGAAAAGTTTGTAAAAGTTTATAAAATTCAATTTACTCCCCCCCTTGGGTTAGCTAATCTTAGGCTAACAAATTGGTGATTACAATTTGTAGTACTTTGGAACCGATAAAGCTACTTGTCTTAATAATGTTAATGCCACACTAGCACTTCTCCAGACAGTACAGCAAAGTCAATGGCAAGATCAAGAGTTGAGAACGATCTAGAATCAACACGAAAATAGTGAACTGTTGGAAGGTTAGAGTACAAATAGAGAAAGATTTGTGCTTTTCAGAGGAAAGTAAGTGGTAGCTAACAATCCTCACCTTAGAGAAACTATTCTCACTGAGGCTCATAAGTCCAAGTTTACAGTACATCCTGGTAGCACAAAGATATACCATAATCTGAAAAGATAGTACTGATGGAAAGGTATGAAGCGTGATGTAGCTACTTCTGTGGCTAAGTGCATGACTTGTCAATAAGTCAAAGCAAAACACTAGAGACCAGCTGGACTACTACAGCCTTTGCCAATACCGGAGTGGAAATGAGATAAGTTCACAATGGACTTTGTGATGGGTTTGCCAATGACTCGGAGAAAGAACGACGTAGTTTGGGTGATTGTTGATCAGATGACAAAGACTACTCATTTCATACCGATCAGGTCTGATTTTTCACTCAACAAGCTTAGTCGTCTCTACATTGATAACATTGTTCGATTGCTTAAAGTGCCATCAAGCATAGTTTCTGATAGAGACCCAAGGTTTACATCAAAGTTTTGGAGAGCTTTGTAGAGAGCTTTGGGAACAGAACTAAATCCCAGTACAGCTCATCATCCTCATATAGATGGCTAATCTAAAAGGACTATTCAGATTCTAGAGGACATGTTTCGCTTTTGTATATTAGATTTTGGTAGAAGCTAGGATATTCACCTGTCATTGGTGGAATTTGCTTATAATAACAGCTATCAAGCCAGTCTTAGTATGGCTCTATATGAGGTACTATATGAGAGACCTTATAGATCACTCTTGTGTTGGACTGATGCAGAGGAACATGTTATTTTTGGACCAGAATTGATACAAGAGACTACTGAGAAGGTTAATAAGATTCGGGAAAGACTCAAGGTTATGCATACTCATCAGAAAAGCTACGCGGACCTAAAGAGACATGAAGTAGAGTTCGAAGTTAGAGATTAGGTATTCTTGAAAGTAACGCCATGGCGCAGGATCACAAGATTTGGCCTTAAAGGCAAATTGGCTCCAAGGTATATTGGACCATTCGAGAATACTGCTAGAATTAGGCTAGTAGCATATGGTTTGGATTTGCCGCTGCAATTGGGCCGAATGCACAATATTTTTTATGTCTCGATGCTCAGAAAGTATGTGCCTGACCCATCACATGTCATTCAGTATGTGAAAGTACCGTTACAAGAGGATGTAACATATGAGGTACAACCAGTTCGAATACTGGGAAGAAAGCTTAAAGTACTTCAAAACAGAGAGATATTACTTGTCAATGTTCTCTGGCAACACCACAAGAAAGATGAAGCTACTTGGGAACTTGAAATAGAAATGTGTGAGAAATATCCTCATTTGTATAACTTCCAGCTTAAGGCTGTACTTTGACATTTATGTTGTATTCGAATTTCGGAATGAAATTCTTTTAAGGAGGGGAAGATGTAAATCTGAAATATTTTAAGGGAAAAATAGACTTTTTGCACCCAATGGCATTGTTGTAATTTTATTTTTTCGGAATAAAATTATCAAAATATCTAGAATTTAATAATGGGGAGCTATAGTTACTTGAAATTACTTAAAAACCCCTAGAGAAGTGTTTCTTCTCACTTGAAGGGCTTGGAAGAGAGAGAGATATAGAGAGAGAGAGAGAAAGAGAGAGATAGAAGTCCTCTCTACCGAAGCTTGCTGTCGTGCCACCGCACCTCCGCCGAGCTAGTGGCTATTTCTTAAAATAGAATGTAGAGAAGGTCAAATTTATAAAAAATAATTTTTAAGATCACCATTTGACCTTTTCTACATTAAGAAATAGAATGGCCAACTCTACTTTAAGAAATAATATCCAACTTACTTGTTTGACTTTAGCTAGGTAGAATAGAATTAATTATACTGACCAATTACATTTAGTGGACCAGTAACATTCATTCTTATAGAAAACCATGTTATCCAATATTGTAAGAGAAGAACAAATATCTGTGCTTATTTTCATCAACATTATGATCCAACATCTGCAGCAGGTGATAATAGTAATTAACTATGTGTTGTACATGTTCAGAATCTATAGTATCTCAAATCTAATTGTTATATCTTCCATATTGGTATTGACTTTTAAGATACATATCTGACCTAAATTTACCAATAATGCTTGAGTCTATTTTTCTTTAAAAGTTTATTATTGTCACCAAAAATGACCCAACATTATTGTTGCAAAATCAATTACAAAAATATTTAATTGTGAATGTAACTTTAAAAGTGGTCGTAAAATAGAATAGATGGGTGCACGATTGAAGTTTTCTGGTTATGAGTGTTAGTCACTCAACCATGGTTGTCAATGCTAGTTTGCTTGTAGCCAGATTTGTCTTCAATTCAAAACTGAAGTTTAAAGTAATTCACATCAGTTTCTTGAATGATGAGGAAAGGTTTCACGTCAATTAGAAAGTGACATGAAATAAAATTCCTTTTTGTTTTAGTGTATATATAACACAGGGTAGTGTTTGAATACTTCCATTATTGAGAGAAAAAATAGCTTCATTCCTAAATTATTTTAAAGAAGAGTATGGAGTAATACATAATAACTATGTATATCCCAAATTACATCCCAAATTAAATAGATGTCTAGAATAGATAAGAAAACTAAAACGCGTGTAAGTGTATATTAATTTATCATATCGTACTATGACTCTTTTATCAGCTGTATCCTATATTTACATCAATATATATTGTACATATGAAACTGTATTAAACTCTGGACATAGTTGCTGTCACAATCCAGACCCCGGACTAGTGGCAGAAAGAGAATTTCACAAATAGAAATTTAAAAGTTGTTTTTGAAAAATTCATAAAAAATAAATTTTAAAGTAAAATTCCAACAGTTTTGTGATCACCATTAGATATAGATTATTAATGAAATTTATTCAAAATAAATCAAGCATCATCATCAGTAGTCTCATAATTCAGTATAATAATTATACAGACTGAATCCGTGAAATAGGCCCTTAGGTGTTTAATACAATTCAAGACAAAAAACAGAGTTATTTTATATAGTTACCAATTCCTAGTAAAGTAACTAGCTCCTCACTATACTACTCCTGAGTCTCCAAAATCATACCGAATACTACCTGAGAAGGGAAAAGTAAGGAGTGAGCTTTCGCATACTCAGTAAGAGTTCAATTACCTTTTGGATGGATGTAATTTCTCAAACCTGCATGGTTAGTACCTTTAAATCTATTTATAAATCAAATTTATAAATCATTGGTATCCAGAATAATCACATATTCAAAACCAAATCTATAAGCACATCATTGTATATTTCATGCATCAATAGGTAAATAAGTGAGCTATCATCCTCCCATCACGACCCTGTAATACCTGACCGTAGACGTATCAGCAAAAACTTGCGCAGGGGCCTAGGTCTCTTACCTAGCACTGCAGCAACTCGCCAGCAATCTAAAATACCACAATGCTATAATGAAACTCAGGTGTGTGATCCTATGATATATATAACATGTAACAGTTTACAATAACCATGCATCCAAATCTAACTTGGCATTATTCTAGGATTTACTGTAACATGGATAATATACCCATAATCATAATATAAAAATATGTATAACAATCCACACAATCCAATCCCAGTATAATTCAACAATTTTTAACAATTAATTAAACCATTGTAAAATCACGATTTTTCATAAATAAATTTTAATGCAATTAAAATTCAAAACAGATATAAAATCGGGTAATCGAACCCCTACCTCGATATGATAGTAATACCAGGCTAATGATGCTCGTAAATTCCTCTGTTGGTCATTTGGGTATTCGAATGGCAGTTTCCGGATCCCGGTAAGTCCACTTGAAAAAGTGACTTTTCCACTGGAGCCTCAAATGGAGAAACGGAGGTCACCACTGAATTTAGAGCACCCAAAAATGCTAGGTTAGATATATGCCTTATCAAAAGTGTGTCCCGGTGTGGGACCGGTCTGTGTCACGTAAAACGGTACAATTTACGAGCCACAAAATTTCAATTTTCGTTCCACTTCGAAATATAGTGGTATTTTTTATCAAAATTCATCTCTTAACCTCACTAAGTCCAAATTCAAAGTCAAAACTCAGTTTCGAGGTCCCGAGCATTAATTAAGCTCAAAAATCCAAAAATTACATAAGTACCACTTTTTGGAAATATTTAGGAAAATGTCATTTTTGTCTAATTAAAATTTACTGCACTTCCGGATACCATTTGTACTTCTACTAACTGTAATTATTTATAGTTTTTAACCCTCTTTCACCTCATACATTTTCCTTGGGTAAAATAATTACCTAATCAAAACTTTATAAAAATATCATTTTTTACAAACTTGGTAAAAACAGATAAAATGGTAAAAATCTTATCGGAGGTAAGTTAATAGCTGAGACTGGTCAAAAAATGACGGCGATGATGAAACGAGTCCAACGGTACTGGAGGTAAGTCAAACAGAGGTTCGACGGAGGAGCTACAGTCGAAAAACTGAGATGGTGGCATTGGTTTTGGTGTCGCCAATCTCTAGCGAGGAGTGGTGGTTCGCGGCGAGGTTGGCCGGCACTGGTTCATCGGCGATTGGGGAAGAGTGCGGGTGGGTGCGTCTGGCCGGTGGAGGTGTGGTGGCACGGCCGCGAGCTTCGGTTGAGAGGGCTTCTCTCTCTCTCTTTCTCTCCCTCTCTCTCTCTCCCTTTCTCTTCCAAGCCCTTCAAGTGAGAAGAAACACTTCTCTGAGAGTTTTTAAGCAATTTCAAGTAACTGTAGCCCCCATTACTAAATTCTAGATATTTTTATAATTTAATTCTGAAAAAACGAAAGTACAACAGTGTTATTGGGTGCAAAAAGTCTATTTTGCCCTTAAAATATTTCAGATTTTACAGTTACAGTATAAAGTAAAAGAACTCCAGATAAAACTAGGATCTGCATGTGAAATTGAGAGAAGCACTATTAATATCATATAGTTCCATTCTTGAAAATTAATACTATAAGAATTTAATTATACAAATATATTCAAGAAGAAAAGAAGGCAATCAATTATCAAGTCCAATAACTTAAAATTCATTTCATTTTCTGAGTTTTGATGAAGGTAAACTAATTCGGGAAAGAAAATCTAAACAAGTGCTTAAACACAATTTTATATGTTCACCTATGCATATGATACATAGATTCATCCAATTGAAGAAAATGAAAAAATTTCATTTGAGAAAAGTCCTTGCTTTTGCATAATATTAATGGTACGTTGAGATGTATTAATTATATATATTGTATGAAAAACCAAACAACTATATTCCATTTATTTCTTCGATATTCTAAAAGAATTAAGAGAAAACAATGTAGATGACTAATTATTCAAAATACTTCTAAATTAAGTTTTAGTACACTTCTGTAAATTAAATAATCCAACAGAAATATGTATGCCTAACTTGTTTAAAGGGTTGACTAGTTATTTGATTCTTTTTTGGCCCAAAATCAGTATATGACTAAGTTCAAAAGATTATAGCTAAATATTCAACTTATTTAATGACGAAAATAGAAGTATAACAATATTCTACAACTGAAGCTTAGAAAAAAAATAAATATTTAACTATAACTTTTAAAATATGGATATTTACTCAAACCAATTTTAAAAATTGGTCATCTACCTCCACCTAGTTTTCTCTTCTCTTGTATTAAAAGGAATTTTGAGTATCAAATTATATATGGGCCATTAAATAATTGCCCTATTAACTGAAACCCAAATGAGACAAGTCCTTAATCCTTTTTATGGTTTAATAAACCTTTCTGGAAGAATCATTGTTGAACCTGTTCATACTTTAATTTTGTTCTTCAAATATATTGGCAATTTGGTATAACGACAAGAAGGAAATGGTTTCTTCGCCAATATTGGAGAAACCATTTCTGGTGCAGATGTACCAATTGGTTAATTAGCTCATCAATAACTTGAAGTTAATGGAAACTAATTTCACATTGTAATATTCTTCGTGAATTAGGTATTCTCCTAAATTCCTAAAAATTTGCATGCCAATTTTTTTTTATTTTTTTTCATTGAAGAAAAGGGTAGGACGAGATCACCATTTTAATTATTAGTGTCTCATATATCGCTGGGAAGATTTCTTTTACTTGTATAAAGATGTTTTTGAAAACTATAAGACGGTAAAGCTAAAGTGGAGGATATCTACACAAGGATCGGGATCTGAAAAATGGCCTAGCAAGAGTTTGTCCCAACTCGAAGGTAGGATCGGAATCTGGCAAATGGTAAAGGATGCATGTACAATGCCAACAAAAGAATTTTAGATCCCAAGATAAGAGGATTTTAGTGTCTAATTACATCACTTGAATACCAAATGGGCCAAAAAGTAAATATTATCCCAAATGGGCCCTAGAGATTTTAGCTTGCTACAGGCTTCGTCAATTTCATTATTGAATACCAAATATGTACTTTATGTCCAATATCTTGAGTAGTCATGTGCTCCACTGAAGAGTTAACTTTTGGATGGTAGGTAGTTATTTAGGTGGTTGAACTTCGTTTAAATTCAATAAGTTCTACTAATACGTTACATATAGTTAAGACTTAATTAAAAGCCGAAATACCAACGACTAGGCATATATATATATATATATATATATATATATATATATATATATGTATCCAATATTCCAGTAAAAAAAAAAAAGGCCATATTATCCGATATTCCAGAGGCGGCCAGTCCATTATTATAAATATATTGTATAAATTCTCTTTCTATGTGCAAATTAATAACTTTATAATTAAGAGCATCTAATTCGAAAAAACTTTGTTCTTGATTCTTGCTTGTTCGTACAATATATGGATACCATGTTACTCAGATTTAATAAACCCCATCCGTTCATTAGAGACAAGAATAAAAAAGAAGCTTCATTAAATTCTTTCCCGGATATATATTAGATAAATTAGTCAATATCATTTTGAAAAGACAACCATAGAAGAATAATAATTTGAAAAGACTTGAAATCTGTTCTATAATGTATACTACTAGGGGTGTTCATAGTTTGTCTGAACGGTCTAAATCGTCAATCCAGAAACCAATCTAAATATGCAATTTAACGGGTTTACCAATCTGTGCAGTTTGAGTCAGTCGATTCAAATCGGCTAGACCGCGCCTATATTTTTGCTGCCAATTTGGACGGTTTTTGCGGTTTAAAAACTTATAAAATTTGAATTAATACAACATCAACTAAGCTCATATCATAATCATACTTCATATAAAATATAAAGTCTCAATATAAAACGAAACTATAGCATAGTTAAAAGCTAAAATCAAATCGAAAGTCTAAGTAAACTTAAACTTTAGTTACAACTTACTGCCTAATCAAAATTGAAAAGCAAACTTAAAGTCTTTAATCTTAAACACATTACAATAACAAGACTTAAAGTTTAAAATATCATAAGAGTCTCTAGTAACATAGTCTTAAATGAGCTAAGAGTAATCACTACTCAATTAGATACTCAATTAGAATGAATAAGTTTAAATTTTTAACTATTAATATACATATATATTTTTTTAAAAATATATATATACAAACTCATTGACAGGTTCGATTTGAATCCAATCGAATTTGTCCAAAATCGAGAACCAAATCGGCTAATTCAGCTTTTATATTTTCTAATCCGTAACCAACTATTTAAAAAGAAAAACTGCATGATCCGATGCGATTAGTTTGATGGTTATTTTAAAGACCCCTATATACCACCATACTTTATATTCTGATATGTTACATTTAATTCAACTCCACTACAGAAAAATTTGACCTTTTATCTCAGAAAAGAAGAGGGCTGCTATTCATCCCGAGTATTCTTTAACACGGCCAACAACACGGGCCAAGTGCTCTTTTGTGGCTGGTACACGTGTCATTTATCACGTAAAACCAATTATCCATTTTTAAGAGAATTGAAAAAAAAAAGAAAAAGAAAAAGAAAAAGGCTATCGCCAATTTTGCTCAAATGACTCTTATCTCTAAGTCCCAGTAATGTCTGTTCTACAATAATGTGTCTACGCCATTTATTTTGTCATTTTTCTTCCTTAAACTCGTGTTCCCCCCTCCTCCTTAAAAAATGGGTTAGGGCGTAGAAGAGTACTTGGAGGGGCATCTATGATTTTTTACCAAGAGAGGGATGAGCAGAACTTGGAAAATGAACTCAGGGGCAAAGGAATTTCTAGAAAGGATGCGTTAGTTCTATCTCCTACTGTACTGGAATTGAGTTTTTTGTTTTCATGGTGAAATTTGGATTGGCATAAATTTAAAGGGTTAGATTCGATTAAAAAAAATACCTTTTTGTTTTTCTTGGAACTTATTTGTATAGTATAGTTTGATGCAGGGACGGAGTCAGAATTTTTTACCATGGGGGCCTGGGCCATAATTAAAATTCAAAAAATAATTAAAAATAATAATAAGTATTACAATTTACTTGACGCATTTTTATTGCTTGAAAATATTTCACAATAAGTTTATTATTAGTATCATTAAATATATCATTTTTAATATAAATAAGCTAATTATCATTCATCAATTGATAACACATTTTATTACTTAGCTGATTCTTTAAAAAATTCATAGAATAGAATACCCTTTCCATATTAGTAATAGCAATCGGTAAAATTAATGCCAATATTATGAGTCGATAAATGAGATGCTAAATATTGTGTCTTATTACCTCAACCATTTTCTATATAAGATCACCGATATTTTTTAATCTATTAAATTTCTCACCGAAACACATATTAATTATATATATTTCATGTTGACGATCAAGTTCCATAAGTTCTATAGTAGAAAAATTATTTGGATAATACTCAGCAAAGTGAATTGACCTTTTCTTGTCAAAAGCTAAAAATGTATCACGTGGATACAACTATGTTATACAAAGAAGCAAGTTTAAAAAAGATATATATTTTTTATTGAATTTATTTAAAATTAATTAAAATGAAATAATGAGCTATATTAATTCCGAAATGAGTTTGGACTTTTTTTATTAATCAATGCAACAAACTTTTAATTATAGACTTACGAGGTTTTATTGTATTTTTAAAATCGTTTATGGGATTTAGTTAATTTTTTTCAGACTTCTTTAAGAGTTATATTAAAAAATTTTACAAATTTAATGAATATAGAAAAAAAAATATTAAAATTCAGCCCCCCTCAATTTTAATATTTTTGCTGGCTCCGTCCATGGTTTGATGGTTCAATCTTGAAATAGGATACGAATTTCTGAATTTACAACAAAGTTGGATCTTTCCATTTCTAAGAAGAAAGAATATGGGTCTATGATTCGATTTTAAAAAGTTTATTTTGGGTTTAATCTTATATTTTAGGAGAAATCTTGATATTTCTTTTTAAGTAATAAATAACCATAAAGGTTAGAATTTAGAAGAAATTTATAGAATGATAAAAGGGGTCATGAATTCTGAAAAGAAAACTTAATTTAGAGGAGGAGTTTTGGAATCTGGAGTTGGCCGCAGTGTGTTGTATTCTTCTCGGCATTCTGCAAGATGTTCATTTTTTTGTTTTTTGTTTTTTTAAATAAAAACCAAAAGAAAAGTAATAACAAAGTATGTGGGTCCCACCATAATAAGGAACACATAAGCTCGGGAAATATCCCCTTCGAGCAAAATAGCTTTTTTTCCAGAAAAGAGATATAGATATAGACAGATTTATGAGTCTCAAACGTACCATATATTATACGCGGGAATTCGATAGTTTCGCCATTCATGCATGCTACTATAGTTTTAGTCTTATTAGCATGCAGTTATACAGGTAAGTCTCAAACTGGAAATAAATAAATATGGGCTCTAAGCGAAAATTCACTTTATACATGCACAAAACTTAACCCATTAAACTTCATCATTATAAAACGACATTCTAATACGTACGCCTAGATATTATTATTAAGTTGTCTTATATTATTATTAAATTGTCTTTTTTTTTCTTGTCTTCTATATTCAGGATCTTCTTACCTGGGTTGACATAATTATTAATTACATGCCATTCAGTCAATATTTATCATAACAAAGTTTAAATATTATATGTAATGTCTAGCATTCTTATGCGTTCACATATATTTTTAATTCACATATCATGCTATCAAATGTGTCATGCTGTGGTTAGAATGTTACATTTGTTAACTTATGAATTGGGTCCTTTCATAAAGTTATACCATATTTTATGCATTAATTTGTTTATCTAGATCATAAAAATTATAAAGCATAATGATTTTTTTTTTGGAGGCCACCAAATAAAGAAAGAAGTCCTAGGAAATTAAAGCAGCATGAAAGCAAACGCCGAAGTACTTTGTCATCATCATTGTTGCCCATTAGCCACTATACAGCACCATAAACAACTCTTAGAACTTGTGATTAAATAACTTGATCTTATTATATATTTAATCCATGGATGGAAACAGCTTACATAAACTATGATTTCTTGTGGAGATAAAATTCTCAACTACTATCTTAAATATTATCTGTAAAGGTGACAGCTTAGAGATAGAATCAAAATGTGTAAGTCTAGGTAAGATCAGTTATTAAATTGCGCTTATGACTTGGTCAGCTCATATTTTAATCTAATTAAGTTTCCATGTAATCACTCGACCATATATGCTTGCACTATTTAATTTATATCTGTTGGTAAACTCGTATCATTATATATATGCACCCTAACCATAGATTTCGTCCACCCACCGGCCATCACTATTTAAGGACACGCGGCACCATAGATTGGCCATGGATATACCTCAGACAAGTCGACATTGAAAGAACATGCATCTCTAAAGCAAATTTATCTAAGAATAAGAAAAATATTTCCTGTGGCATAAGCGGCTTATTAGGCCAATCACTAATACAATACTAATATTGATTAACGATGGTAAGAAACTTTCATTTATTGAAATATTTATATATATTTATATATAGAATATTTTATGCTCTTATAGATATATATAATATATATATATATATGATTCCCAATCTAATAGATATTTTTTTTTACCTATCTTTTAAGGTATTGTTTTTTAGCTATTGGATCATGATTTAACGACTATGTACCATAATTTGAGTAGTTGGAAAATAATAATAAAAATAAATATTCATTATTTAATATTTTTCTCTCTCTATTTTTTATTATAAAAAGACGTGTATAATAATTTTTAATTGAGCTAAACAATACACATGGATAGGTAAAAAATAAAAATACCTACAGATTGGTACCCATATATATAACAAGTGAAGTCTGGTGCCCATATATATAACAAGTGAAGATGAAATATAATAAACTAACAAATATGTTATTGTGTTCTTACTTGCACTCATCAATAGAGACATAGAATGATAAATTTTGGCATGTCGTTAATTAGTATTTTTGTAAGATCATGTAGCTAGGTTGACAGACCTAATATAAGGGCTAGATCATAGGAAGTATTTAACTAGAAAACTACACATTAATGTAATTTGTATTAGAAGTCAAGGACTAAAATGATATAATATTGTTTTGGGTGATAGGCAATATATAATATTACATTTGCTTCTTCCTAATTGCTCAAGTTCTGATTTGATTATTGAAGAGTACTCTTTAGCTAGCTCAGAGTTGGTGCATCGATTATTGCAATACTAGAGTACTGGTTATAATTATTTTTAGCATCTCAACTAAGGTAACACCCAATTAACCACCCCATCTATATATGTTCAACAGTTATACTAGAGTGATTAATTAAATATTGTTTCTTTTCCTTATTTTCAGTATGTAAATAAATTACTTGCAATGTCTAATAAAATTACCTACTAATTGTTAAGAAAAAAGAATGAATCGACCGTATGTCGGGATACCTTACAAATTTTTAATTGTATATGCTTAATAATTAATGTTAATTAATAGTTAACTTGCAAGAATTATATATATATATATACACACATATATATGAAATTAAATAGCATTTAATATAACGCCCCAAGTCCCACATTGGGTATGTTCTGAGAAGATCATGAGTATTTAAGTAATGGTATATGAGCTCAAAAGTACCTTCAAGCTAGCACTTTTGGGTGAGGCCCAGTGGTGTTACATTTGATATCAGAGCCCACCCAATCCATACCTGTGTGAGCCTTGGAGGGCTGCCACAGGCCGGAATCATGGTGAATGTAGACCACCCCCATAGAGGTTATATGTGGGCTATTGAATGTGGACCCTCTATCGAGGAATCATGGTGAATGTAGACCACGCCCATAGAGGTTATATGTGGGCTATTGAATGTGGACCCTCTAGCGAGGACCCTAGGCCCTTAACGGGGAAAGATTGTAATGCCCCAAGTCTCATATTGTATATGTTTTGGGAAGATCATGAGTATTTAAGTAATGGTCTATGAGCCCAAAAGTACTTTCAAGCTAGCACTTTTGGGTAAGGCCCAGTAATGTTACATTTAACATTTATTTCTAGCTATATAGAAGCCTATAACTTATACTGACAGAAAGAAGTTAATCACTGGTCTTTAAAGGTCAGTCTCTTCAATAAAATGATAAATTAATCAGTCATTTTAGATTTATGTATATGGATCACCTTTCACAGATAAACATTTGCCTTAATTTGTAGACCTTATGGAGTATTTGAAGTAAAAACAAAAATAATCAGACGCTGAAGTAATATTAGTCAATACAAAGCTGCAATGCGAAAAGAGCCAATGTAAGTAATGTACGTTCATCGCTGCAATATATTGCTAAAAGTCAAGGTTAATTAATAAGTGCTGAGAAATAGCTAATTGAAGCAAGGGAAGAAAAAAATAAATCATTTTTACGTTATTCTAAACCCGCGCTATATGTATGAAAGCACCAGGTATTTTTTTTTTTCACCTATTTATAGATATTATTTTGTCAAATAAAAATTAACAGACACGTCTTTTCATAATAAAAGATAAAGAAAAAAAATTATTAAATAATATGTATTAAAGTACTCTTGTACTTGTTAATTAAATATAAAACAAAATATTTAGTTAATTGGTACACCTAGCTAGAGATAGCAATGAAAGTTTTCTACCTCCAATATATTTGATTCTATATATGGAGAATACAGATGAAGGATATTGCCAAGCATATTCGAAATTAAAGTGCTTTAATAAGGAATCAAGTAAATTCCCTCTCCTAATCAATGTTAAGCACTGTTAAGGATAATTTGCTTCTTTCAATATAATTAAGGATGTAAGCCTTAGCTAGTCCAAGACTTGAGGAATGTTGTGTGTGAGTTTGGAGAGGTCAGGGATTCAAACTTTGGTAGTAACGGATGTACGAGTTATTTTTTTTTTATTTTTATAATAAGTAGTAGTCATTAGTTAAGCCTCACTTTTTTTTTTAAAAGAAAAAAATTAAAAGGGTGCAAGCTAAGCTGCAGGTGGCCACATTTTTTCATCACTACCACCTAGCATAGACATTTTTAAATGGAGAATAAACATGACTATAGAAATGGTAATATTCACCATTGAACATGCAGAAAAAACAATTTGGTAAGGAAAATTTTAATTAATAGCTGATGACATAAACATAATTGTTCTTAATATATGCATACTGAAGAATAGTTTGACGTACTAAGATCTCCTTTTCAAAATTTGGCTATATACTGGTCAAATTTAATGAATCAAGTAATAGTAATAGAGCTAACTAGCTATCTAAAGAATAATTTCCAAATTTTTACTATATTTCAGTGTTATGGTTGAAGAATTAACATATGCTACTAAATCATAAATATCTTGAGCACCTCTATTTAGACTAATTCTGAAAGTGGACTGCATTTGACTAAGCTGGAAACAATAGGATTCCGTGAAGATCCATACATGCATATATGAGTACTGGTTATATACACATGAGATTTCCTCAAAACAATTTGAAGTTGATCACAACAGACACATATATATGGGTGTGTATATATATATATGTATATATATGAACACACCATAGCTAACAAAATTATAGTACTTGTTCATCAGTTTCTTGATCTGGGAACTAAGAAAACACATGGAATAAATGTCTTACATATATGCATACAGGTACTGTACGTATGTGTATATGGCACGGGGTGGTACTTCTAAATACTTAAATTATTGAGAGCAAAATGCAGCTTCATGCCTTAATTCTTCTAAGGAGCAGTATGGAGTATTATATAGCGCCTATACATCCCCAATTAAATAGATTTCTAGAACGCATCCGATATAGCGTGTAGAAGCCTAGGGTTGGAGTAAGACATGTAATCGTGTGACACTATGAATCTATTAATATATTTGATATATTATATCTTGACTCTTATATTGGCTATATACGTATGTGTATATCTGGTGAAATTGTACCAAACTAAGGTTCTGTACATAAGCTCAGTACAAACAAAAAGAACTCCAGCTAAAGCTAGCTAGGGTCTGCCAGAGAATTAACTTGAGATAACTAATATCATAGTTGATATACAGACCAAAATTGCATCCATTCCAGAAAGTTCATATTAATATAGTACTTATACAAATCAACCACATACCCAAGCATAAAAAAGAAGGTAATTAAATTGTTAGAAAAGTACAAGAACTTATAATTCGTTTCATTTACCGAGTTCTAAAGAAGGTAAACAAGTTGGATAAATTAAATCTAAAGAAGTAAAGCCTAAACACAATTTTATATGTTCACCAATGCATATATACATGTATGTATATACATATATATATATATATATATATATATTATCCACCCACTTTAAGAAAATCAAAGTTTTCCCATTTGAGAAAAGTACTTGCTTGAGTTACTCAATATTATATTTTGGTGTTGTATGGATTATTTTTTATATACAATGTATATAGTTCAAAAAACCAAACTATATATCCCCTTTTCTCGCAACATCCTAAAAAAATTCACTTACACTAAATTACATTCGACACTTTTATATTTAATGCAACAGAAAAATATTATATAAGTTTTAGGGGAAAAATAGGAAACATATATATATAATAATGATGATAATAAAATTTAATACCGCAAAGTTTGGTCATGGTCAAGACAATAGATCAGTTGGTCTGAAAATAGAATCTCGTTAGGATAAACGAAATTGTGATAAAAAAAAAAACACAATATTAGTTGATCTCTACTACTGTTAATATACCTAAAATGTTCGAGTGCTAACTACAAAGTATATATAGAGCTCAATTAACAAAGAGAGTAAAAGGAGAGTTTGATTTCCACCATGAACAAGGAGAGACTAGTATTTCCAGAATCTAATTGAAGAGACCCAAAATCTGATCCAAAAAAACAAAGAGAGAGAGAGAAATAAAAAAGAAAACTACAACATCAACAGAGTAATATCGATCAGAAATTAAGAAGAAATTAACATGGCCGTATATCACGACGATGATATAATAATAACACTACATAAGAATTAATATTTTCTGACCTTTCTTTTTATATAAACCCATCTCATACTGCTCCTCATCATCACGATCACCACCACCACCACCACCATCATCATCATCATCGGATGCAAATCGGCCATAAAACACATTCTCAAATCCCATCTACATAACATCATCAAAACGGCGTCGGACGGCCACCTGAGCTTCCAGCCCATCCATCAACCGGCAACTGAACATTTTGCATATTGAGCGGCAAATTGAAGAAAGGAAGCCCCGAAGACGGGTCCGGAAAAGGGTTGTTCCCCGCCACCCCTCCTCCGCCTCCCCCGGCGGCGCCGCCTCCGCCTGAGCCTTGCGGAGCCGGCGTCTGCATTTGGAGCTGCGCCTCGGCCTCCTCGTCCAGCGGCAGCCGCTCGTAGGCGACGTTGGTGAACGACGCGGCGATGACGATAACCGGCCCCGCCGCGGTGAGCTCCCCGACGACGTTCCCGCCCACCACCTGCCCCTGCCCTCCGGCCAAGAAGATGGTCAAGCTCGTGGCGCCCGGCGGGGCCGGCGGCGGCAGGAACGAGCCCGATAGAGATAGAATCTCGAACCTCCCGTGGAGCGTGACGACGGCGCCGGCAGCCGCCGGCTGCCGGAGACTGACATTGGTGACGGTGCCGCTCCCGCTCAGGATGCAGATCCCCCTCTGGCGGCGGCGCGCGTACGTGGCGACGCAGTCGAAGACGTCGCAGCCGTTGCTGACCTCCAAGATGTGGGCCCGGAGGGTGTTGGCGCTTTCCCGGGTGATGATCACCGGCGGCTTGGGCTTGTTCTTGGAGCCCGGTGGCCGGCCTCTGGGCCTCCGGCCCACTAGGTCACCCGGGTTGCCCGCTACAAGTTCGAGCCCCCCACCGCCGCCTCCGCTTCCGCCGTCGTCTTGATGATCACCGGAGAATTGACCGTCGTCGGTATCGCTTTGGTGGGGCCCTCTTTGAAGGTGCAAGTCTGGTCTCTGAAGCTGAGTGTGGTGTTGATGAACATAACGAGAAGCTGTGCCTAAATCCAAACCAGCCATGTTTGACGCATAAAAAATAAGAAAAAAGGAAAAAAAAAAATTGGGGAGACAAAACAGAAAACAAGGAAAACAAGATATGTTACTTAAAATCCCTTTTAATTAAAATTTTCTTTGTCTTTTTTTTCCTGTGTATATGTTTAATAAAAAAACAGCTTAGCCCAGATAATTTAATACTGTTTTTTTTTTTTTTTTTGTTCTAGGCTTTTTTATTTCTTTTTTAAATATAATTTTATGGAAGTGGGAGAATTATAATAGAGAATTTTTTCTTTTTTGGATTTAGAAAAGAGATTTAAGAAAATTAAAAGAAGGAGAAGAAGAAGAAGAAGAAGAAGAAGAAGAAGATGAAGGATCGAGTGCAGAGAAAGCTAGCTAGGGAAGAGAAGAGAGAAGGAAGAAGAGGAGAGAAGTGAAAGGGAGGAGACAGAGACTCAAAACGCAGTCATTTCTCTCACACGAAAAGCTTAAATATATACTCTTTTAATAATAATTTGTTGAATAAAAAATAAATTTATTATTATTTTTTTATATATACATTTCTTAATCCGGAGAAGAAAGGGCCAATGGTTTGAATAGGAATGACTCTCAATTTGGAGCGTGAAGTAAACGCGATTTCTTGAAGCCATTAGCTAAGCCATCTGTGTAGCTTGGTTATTATTATTTTTATTATTTGTTTTTGGTTTATTAAATTGTGTGTGATACTATTTTTATGTCTGTATTGTAGATTTAATCTTCTATATTTCAAAGGAGTAGTGTCATAAGAATCAGTAATGTCTATTCATGTTTGTGTATATGTACTATTTTAGTGTGAAAAATGCATTGTGTTTCGAAGAAAATTCACATTTTTTTTTTTGAATTTATATTGATATCCTTTGGTGCATATATGACAACCCACAATATTTTCGAATTTTTAATAACTCAAAAGGATCATGAGAGGGAACTTTTAGAAACTATATATATATATATATGTTAGTAATATAGTAATAATATGAATCTAAGTCTTACCTCAACTTATCCTAAATACTATTGAAGCTTAAATATATTTTTATCACCTTTTCATGTTAAATAATGTCCATCAACCCAAAGTGTAATTTATTATTAGATACGAGTCCTAGATTTTTATGTTCGTTAAATCAATCATGATTTATGTGTAAGACTATTTAATAAAGAATGGCTAAAATCCCAAAGTGAAGTTTAACCTAAGAAATTAAACTTTAAATTAATGAACATAATAATTTATTTGTTAGAAACTTCTTTTTTTTTTTCACTGCTGCTGCTAATTGATAGAACCCCACAAATATAGATTATAGGTCAATAAGCTTAATTATGAACGAAGTTTCTTATGATATTCTCAAACCTAAGCAAGCTGAACCCAACTAGGGCTAGTTCAGTTGGTCCAAGGCTTGGGAGATATGTGTGTGAGTTTGAAGAGGTCAGGGGTTCAAGCCTTGGTAGAGTGTGTGTGTGTGTTATTTTCCTTTAAATTTGTAATAAGTGGTGTTTATTAGTTAAGCCTTAATTTTTTTTTTTTTTTTTAAAAAAAAACAAGCTGAATGGCTAACTTACCACAAATATTGTGTCTACCGAAACAATATGTACATTAACCACTACATATGTTGTTCTTGTACTACAAGGTGCGCATGTTCGGTGTTTTCCTTTTTATTTTTTTGAGGACATGGGTTACATATGTTAGTTTGTGTAATAATTTTTTTGAGGACATGAGTTACATATGTTAGTTTGTGCATTACACATACACATATTATTTCCCGTATTAAAATATAGGTGTACAACGACATTAATTGCAAACCAAGGATCATTTGATTAAAAAATTAATTACATGGAATTTAATTTCTAATTTATAATGATAATCAATTGGTACCTACGGAGAAAAGAAAAAGAAAAAGAAAGATATTAAGAAGAGATAATCAATTGGATTTCATATTTATAGGCTCTCTTATGGTTGATAATGGTTATATTGTATGGGAATTTTAAATAAAAAACTAGAAAATTAAAATAATTACATATAATATGAACCGAATGTGGGTTTTGAGAAGAAACATAATATAATAAGGATTGGAGAGCTGGTGAAGTGTACAAATTAAGGATAAGAAGAGCGTGGGGAACGTCTATTTCACAATGTTTTAGCGTGATGTAATGATAAATATATAAACATTAGAGTAAGTGAAGCTTAGATGGAGGGAAATATGTGGGTGGGGTTAGATGATTGAGATGTTGGTCACTTGGTCTTTGCGGGTTCGGATTTTAGTGTTATTAATTAATCTTAACCATGGTTCAAGAGGAAGTTGACCGGGTTTAGCACTGGAGTTAACCAAACCTGAGGACTACTGGCATAAATTATTCTTTTGATCCAGCAAACAAAAAAAATGTATATATTCTTTTGAAAAATACCAAAACAAAATAATATATAACAATTAAAAAGAACAATTAGGAGGGAGAATGGGCAAGTGGGAGATGATGCTGCGGCGGATGGGCCCCAATCTTCTTGTCATCTTCCCCCTCCCCCGCCTCATAGCTCAAGGCTCCAAGTCTCCAACCACGGACGGTCATGGCCCTCTCTCTCTCTCTCTCTCTCTCTCTCTCTCTCTCTCTTTCTTCCCCCCAATTATAAGCAACCTCTATTCGTTGTCTTTTAGTCCAATCTCATTTGTTGTGTAATAGAAATATAAAGAGGGTAACCTAAGAATTATACTAAAGTGATGATTCAACATAAAACTTATGATATTGTTCAACACTGTTGAGACACTTCAATATAGTTTCGAAGTATATAAGGTGTTGAATGTTATTAAGTCAACTATACAATAGTTTAATTAGTCGAAAATATATAAGACAATTGAGTTTGCAAAAGGCTATGAGAAATGCCCCATTAATGGTACTGCATAGCAGCCTGATTTAGTTTTGTTGGAGTTGTATCTATAGTACATATTGATCATGGTATTATAAGACATTAAGAAATGTGCAATAATTAATGTATATGTAAGGGTCGTTTTCAGCTTTATTTACAAACCATCAAATTAAAAGATATAAAAATGGAAAAAGGGTATTTTAGACAATTGCTCAACCATCAAAACAATGTGCATAATATATCTACAGAAAAAGCGAGTCCTAACGTAATAGGGATGTGGTTAATTACGCCTAAAAAATCTTATATTTTTCGTGCCCTAGTAGAGCGATTAAAATACCTTGGCCACATCATCTTTTTTTTCCCCCTTGATAAGGCTAATTGGTTGGATTCATACAAATTAAATGTACAATAAAATCTTATTAAATAAAATGTAAAATAAAATCTGAAAATGTGGTTTAAACCATGCATACTATAGGGTTAATAATTTTTGTACATGGTTAATATGTTGTAGTACACGTACGTAAACTTAAACAATAATTCTAGCCAATAAATGTACTTATAAGTTTTTTAATTATTCAGTGGTAATCTGATTTGAGTCAAATAGATCAAATTTCTGTTGGTTGAATGCCATCGTCTATAAATAAGTAAATTACTAATTGCAAGAATTATAATGTCAGAGTTTATAATGACATGAAATATAATGAGTAATAAAGTACCACATGCTTGCGTTTCTGTTTTTGTCCACAGCCACATTTTTTTTAATGAGATTAAAGCTGATGATGTACAATTATTATCGAATTTTATGATTGATTTAAACTCGATGTCATTTTATAAATTGTTATTTTTATTTGATGTTGAATCATAAGGCGGCCCAATACTGTCTTTTACTTGGTAGCAAGCTTGTCTCTCCAAAACAATAAAAACAAAGAAAAACTGATGCTCGTGAAAGCAACAATTGTATATCCACACACATTGCAAATCAAAAGAACATGAAAAGAAAAGGTGACTAATATTAATATTAATTGAGTTTGATGTATGTATGAATATAGTATTACATTTTAAAATATAAAAGAAGATGAAAGGTGATTAATATAAATATTTTCTGATTTTAATATATCAATTTTATATATTTATTACATTTATAAATATTTGAGTTTTCTTAATTCAATAAAACTAAATGAATTTAGTAATAGGATATATTTTGCTAGATGTATGAAAATCTGTGCATGCGTGCATATAGATATACATGTGCTGATGATTTCATTCTACTCGTAATAAATTGTATCTTGATGGGACTTGAGAAAATAAAAATGATGCGTGGTGATCTTATTAATTATTATTTTCTTTGTTGAATATGCAAGTTCTAAAACTAAATTTGTTTATGTTTATCTCAAAAATATATAAGAAACAAAGGACGAGAAAGTTGAAAACTTGCACTGTATACAATATACCTCACATTCTTTTTACCAAATTTGATATATGCACTATTTTGGTGCCTAATTCATGCAAGTATAGCATATGCATACTATTTGGTACAAGAAAAGATACTGTAATATTAGCGGATGATTTTTGTACCTCAGATCAAGTTATAACACTGCATTATATACATATGCTCTAGAAGTAGAAATCAGAATAATTCAATTTCTAAGTCACTGTACATAACTAATTTAAGGTCAAGTATAATATCATTCCCTTAGTTTTGTATTTATCCTTAGGCTTTGTTTGGTAAGAGGGATTTGTGGGAGTATAGAGAGAGGTAGAGAGAGAGAGAGAGGAAGATGAGGTATAATCTTTTATTTAGTAGGAACGACGGAGGTAGGGAGAGAGAGGTGGCAGGATTAGGTCTCCCTTTGGCCCACCAAAATGAATCCCTCTTCTTTGGATGGATTAATTGGAAGAAAGAGTAAAATAAAAAACAATTGAAATAAGAAATTTATCCTTAAAAAAATATTTTAAACAGAAATAAAATAGGGAGATTTTTTCTCAATTTAATGATAGAAATTATTTATAGCTTTTTACGTGCTTTTGAGGGATAACTTTTCTCAAAATTAAATCTTTAGAGAAACTTGTGAGATGGGATAATTTTGTTGCCATCTAGAATCTTATTAAGATCAATCTAAAAATAAATGCAAAATAAAGGGGATAAAAATTTAGTTAATATCCAATAATTTAGTAACCAAAATAAAATATAAGTAAGGCTGTAAAGAAAAGTGATTAAATAATAATTTTTTACTAGCGTGTTTTCCTTCTCAAATATATTTATGCATGTGGTGCCTACAAAAACTATGTTCCTATCCCTAAATAATAATAATAATAATAATAATAATTCTATATTCTTATAGTTGTGTAAATAAAATGGCCACTCTCTCTGAAAAATTCGTATTCTTTCTTATCACAACTTGTTTTTATCTTGATTTCCGTCTTACTAGATCTCCCTCTCTAACAGAATTTCACTAATTTTCTACCTTTTGTCTTCTTTTTTTTTTTTTTGGTTGCTAATGCTTCCATTTATGCAAAGAGTGCTTATTCCTATTAATTTATTCTTATGGAGTTTTGTCCAAATTCAAAATTCATGTAGGTTTTGTTTATTTTTATTATTATTTTTTAGTTTTTTATTATTTTCTTCTAGATATGAATATTTTATGATCCATATCTGGAAAAGATTTAACATAGATAGTAACAGCATGGTTCAGGAAAATGGAGGTATTACGTTTCGAGATGGTAAAATCTGGATCTTGTAGCATCCCTAGGGTTCATTATTTATGTGGTAGAAAATGATCTTAAGGTTATTGTGAGTACAATGAACTCCTCTAGTAGTATGTCTGGTAATAATGATTTTGCTGCTAGTGATATAAACTTTGTATTAAAAAGATAGTGGCAGTGGGTCTTATCGCTTCATCTTTTATTCTAAGAATGAAGCAGGCAATACACTTACTAAGATTAGTTTTTTCTATGTTGATGTTTTATGTTATAATTGAGAAATTTTTAATTTTATTGCTTCATATTGTAGTAAATAATTTATTTTAATAATAAATTTTCCATTTTACCTGAAACAAAAATAATTGCATAAATAAACACAATATATGGGGAAAAAAACATTGTCCTTATTCTCCAATTTCTCATTTACAGAATCTCTCAAAATAATCAGGACTAGAAAAGCAATTCCAAATTGATATGATCTATAGAACTTAATGTAAGTCCATCAACTTGTACTAGTTTGTAGTTTTCTAACTTCTTGTAATCTTCATCCAATTTAGATCTCTCATATAGATGTTGTAATCTTCACCCAATTTAGATCTCTCATATACAAAATATGAAAAAAAGGGGGGGGGNTAGATTTTAGCTGATAAATTTCTATATGAGTTTTCATAATTAAGAAAATAACTGTAGACATGGGTGAGATAGGTCAATTGTCATCAGTGTACTTGTGTAGTACTAAAATAGATAAGTTCTTCAATTAATATATATATATATATAAAATTAAGTAGGTCATAAATTAAATAGTACTTCTGCACTATAGTGCCATAGCATACAAGTTGAGGGGAAAATGATATAATTATGATAAGCCATCGTGAAACTCATGCCTAGGTCAATATTTTTCTTCCCTTGATCACACCCTAGAATATATAAATTACGCGTAGCATATATGTCAAAGGGTCGGACCTATATAAATATAGTTAAAAGTTTTCTCAACAGGGCTAAGTACGAATTTGCTTACTTTGCTTAATTTGCTTATTTTGCTTAGTCTCATACGATCTCATGTTCTTATTAATTAATTCTTTGGATAATTAACTATCCGAAATAATCATTTATTTGTTCTAAAAATATTATTAGTTAGGATCCGCCTTTTCTGTAGATTTTGTACGTCATCTTCGATAATTAATCATCGACCTTCTTAAAATTTTCTTAAAATATATACCGACTCTTCTATATATACTACTAAAATTCTCTCTCTCTCTCTCTTTTTTTTTCCCCCCCGAAAGCTATAGTTTCTCTTTCTACATTTCCAGATGAGGCGAACTCTTCACATATAGAAGCAGCAGAGAGAAATTTGAACGAGGAAATTGGTGTAATTTGAAAGAAGCATATCCGAAAGTCATAAGTAAAAGCCACAAAGTTCAAAACCCAAACAAAGAAGGCTAAAATTTTCTTACGTTGGGTGATATATTTAAATTTGACCATGACTTACCTACCACGTACATTAGAATTTTACTAAACCCTAGTTTAACGGTGACAAAGACACATTGAAAAAGATAGTAAAAGGACATAAAATATTTTCTACCCTCTAAGTATTACCATTAAGGAAATTGATTATTGTAGTGTGACAATTTAATCATCATCCACAACTTCAAAACAATATGCGGCCATTTGGAGGCGTTGAAATTTAGTGGTGAACTATATGTCTATATATACATATAGGAGCCGCTAAAAAGAATGACAGGACACTTGAAATGACAATAATTATTAATAGTCAGTTTACCAATTAAATCTAAGTATATGGTTATTATCATAGTGATGATTGCACGACAAAAAATTCCTACTTTTTCTTTCGTTGTGTTTTAGTTCGAAATTTATTTGAAGATGCGTGATATGCACATCAATAATTTATGTCATATAATAACATTAGTTTAAAGATAACTTTTGATGCACATTTAGGCTCATTAATTATCCAATGTTTGGGTGCCTGCAGTAAATAGTTACATGGAAATGACAACTGGTGGTTTTCTAGTTATTAACATTAATGTTATTGTTATTAGTAATTCTATTTTTTTTAACGAGTTCTCTAGTACGTGATATATGTAAAGATTCGAGATAATTAGTCATATTGATATATATATATATATATATATATATATTTTCATAGCAACATAATTTATATATATAGTACTTAATATATAAATTAGGCTGATCACTAGATATATGTCCAATGTTTAGAAAATGTAGAACATTGTACATGCCTGTAATTTCTTTTATTCACGAAGTATATATTGTGAGCGTATGAAATTATGTAGCTGCATGTGACCAAATGGTTATTTACAATTTTACTTCTCACATAAAATAAAAATAAATACATAAAAAACCTACCTGCTCGTTACTTTCTCCTCTTTCTCTCTTTGTAAGTCTTAATATCTTGTGATTTCTATCCCGTTCTCCCTCTATCGTAGGGTTTTAATTTTTGTTTTTTGTTTTTTTTTTTTTCCAAATAATTCTTTCATATTTGTTAAGGTATTTTATTCCCATAGCTAGATATATATCTATAGAGGATTTATCCCATTTAATTGTATATCTGTGTGGGGTTTTGTTTGGTTTTATTGTTTTTTTATGGCATTTTATTGTATTATTCTAGATTTGATACTTCAGATATAATTCAAATATCGAAGAATTTCTTTAGCCAATGATCGACATTTGTAGAAAATTCGTTATCACATCAATTAGAAAGGTCCACTCCAGTGGTGGTGAAGGACATTTTGAAAGAACTTACGATGTATCTCTAGTGGAGCTCTATTTATTTAACCTGTAGAGAGTTGTGTGCATATTACGTATAAATTGTATACTATTTTTTTATTCTTCTTCACTAAGAATCGATGGCTAATTTAATCGATTGTTTAATATCGTCTATATAGTTTGATCTTAGTTTGTATTAGATTTTTATTGAATTGAATATAATCTTTTTTTAATTAAAAAAGAAAGAAAGAGATACAGCTTTATTTATGTCCTAGAGAAGCCACAATATTGGGGCTCTTTCCCTTTTTAGAGAGTGGTGGATTCAAAATTCTAAATCTTAATAATAGAATTGGATATGGTTACTAATTATACTAAATCTGTGACTATGATAAGCCACATTTATTAGTGTTTAAAATTATAAAAATAATATATAGTGAAGTAAAAATTAATGTTTAATTATTCGAAAGGATAAATTATGTGCCCACCAAATAATTTAACTTAAAATGAAATTCATGTTGATCATTTTTAATTCATTAGGATATATTAACAATAATGAAGAAATAAGGAATTTAAGACCAATTGACGAAGTGGGTTAGCTCAAGTGGTAAGAGCGTCCACTACCTAGGATCTCGGTCCTAGGTTCGAGTCACACCGGGGTATGCATGAAAGCCAATTATCCCTAATGGGATGGGGTGGGGATTAGGTAGTATTAGGTATTTTTCTTTAATTTGTAATAAGTGGAGGTCATTAGTTAAGCCCCACTTTTAAAAAAGAAAAAAAAGGAATGCTAAGACCACTCTTTAATTTTCTCCATTTTTCAGCCTCTTTGTTTAATATATGAACTCTACTAAAATATCTCATCACATTATAATATAATAAATTATTGTGCAATCAAATTGTTAAGTAGTGAAACTGAAGAATGGAAAAGAGAGTGATCCTAGAAATCCTATAAAGAAATACGAGACAAAAGAGTGGAACAGAAAGTGGTCCCTACTACTCCTCTAAGAACAATACTAATTACTAACTGGAAATTCCCAATATATACGTAATGTTTATCCTGAATATATGATCAAGGTCCAATTTAACATTGATGTAAAATGATAAAAATTGTATGAGCATCTAGCAAATTAAATTTTTAAAACTTTCGTATAAATTAGTATTTGAAGTTCAAAAGAAACTTTGATGTTTTTGAAGTGATTCAAAGCATAGGCTAAAGCTAATCACACATCCTTATGATGTATATGATCCTACATTTAATTCTCATTCACATGTCTAAAAATAAAAAATAGTATTTAATTTTTTTTTTTTTGGTAAGATATAATAATAGTACATAAATTATACTTATTGTATCATTCTCTTATATTTTCAACTTATATTGTAATAACCCTTGAATTATGCAATTGTTATAACAACGATACTTTAATCACAAATTGTCGAACCCCATATTTCTTTTAGTATTGTATTTATATATATATAAGTAGGGCCCACTATCATTTAATGTCATACTCTCCTCCTTCTTTCTTTTTTTTCCCTGCATGTCGATACCTAGCAGAGAAAACCACCCACTTGCCAGCTCCAATTGACCATTCTGTAGTCACTTTTGAGTACTGTTACCCACCTAGATCAGACTGCCGGCCTCCCAAGCCACTGCTGTCAAAGTTTTACCATCGTCGGCATTGACTGTGAAAGTCACCGAGTTGCAAATCGTCGCCAGCAATGATAAACTGTGAAACCAGTCACGTTCGACTCGTCTTGATATAAGGAATCTAATAGTATATATATCTTAACTTGAATTTTTCTTGATTGAATTTTTCCATTATTGACAGTTTTGAGCTCTTTAATTTCGGACATTGACTTTTTAATTATAAAAATATGAAGAATGACATATATATTGAATATGTCTGGTGTCGGGCATGGAAAATGAAACTCAATGGCTCGAATTTCTGCCCCAAGTCAGGTGTCGTCCCGAGTCCGAATTGATCAAATTATATGCCTAACCTAGCTAATTTAGCTGCTAAGAATTCAGTGGTGATGTCTATTTTTCGATTTTAAACTCTATTAGAAAAACAACATTTCAAAGCGAACAATCGAGAGTTCAAAAACGATGCTCGACCCTCCGAACAATCGCCAAACGACACCAAATACACTATATAGTGCAATGGTTTAGTCACTCGTTTGAGGTAGGGATTTGATTGCTTGATTCTATAATTAGTTTAATTATGATTTTTATATATTTTGAATAAATATGAAATTTTGTGAAATATTTGGTAAAAATGTGATTTATACCTGGTCTTGAGATGATTTGAAATTTAAACTACTTGAGAGGTGCGTCACTCTAGTTGGCGTACTAAATATCTTATTTTGAACTGTTTTCTGCATGAACTGGATTTTATGGGTTTTGATGAAAACGACTGTTATACTGCCGAAAATTTTATAAAATCCAAATTGAATGAGAATTTAGTTTTGAGAACTAAACTTGATTGATTAAAAATATTGTATGGTCTGTTTTATGATTTTGTAGAAAAATAATACATATTCTCATTCATTTTATCCATATAGCATTGCATGCATCATTGCACCTATGCGGCCGACGAACTTACGGTACTCCTTCAGGGTAGTCGAACTTACGGTACCATATCTAGGATGCTACATCTCACGGTCACAGTTACTAACTTAGGTGACTCGGATCATATTACATATTTGCATACTTATGGTCACGAGTCTTTGGTGGCTCAGATATGTCATTGACTTTATTACTTGTTATAGGGTTGACTTGAATAATATGTAATTGTTTTGAAATGTTATTTTACAATAGTTTGGAATGTTTGAACCTTTAGAAAATAATTTTGTTTTGAGATGATTTTTTACAATGGTTTAGAATATTTGAACCTTTAAACGATGTTTGCAATCGGATTTCTGGAAAACTATTTGAATATTTCACTGATTATGTAGGAAATTAAAAGTAAGTATTTTTATACTGGTTAAAAACCTATAATTGAATCTCTACTAAGTATTCATGTACTCACCTCCTACTTCTTCCTATTTCCAGGTTTTGAATTAATTGAGGTAGTTGTCTTGATGGCTAGACAAGCTGCTTAGCTGAGCCTACAGTTCTATTCCTATTCCTTGGTGGGTGTCTATATCATATTTGATTTCTTTTCCTTGTTCAAATATTTAACTAAGTTTAATATTTTTACTAAGTAGATGTATGAGGGCAATAATATTATAAATTTGAGTATTTGGATCATAAATGATTTTTGTAAACTATTTTGGACACTGGACTCTTTTTACCAAAAGTTATGATTTAACAAAAATTTCTAAATAAATTAACTAGAATTCTTCTAAACTTCAAGTGAATATTTTCTCGAATAATTAAAATTAATGAAAGGATTCTTGGTTATGAAATTTATAAGGTTTTTGAGGACTAAAATGAAAATTTCAAGTACTTGACTTTTTCTAAAATTTTGGAAATTCACTGTTTATTACTATTTTAACTTAAAATTACTAAAATTCACGGCTTTAGATTTCTGATCGTGACACAAATTATTAATTTTTTAACAAAAAGTAGTCATGGATAAGGCGTATAATTGAGTATTATTTACTTCTATTCAGAATCTTATTTTTATAGCATAGTTACTAAACTGTGTACTCTACAGATGACTCATTTCTATTAAAACTTTAACAGTTTATCAAAAAAATAGTCATAATTACTGCAATAGTTGCATAAGTCTTAGTAGTCTACTGTGTAAGTTAAAAATTCAGAATCTCATTCTTAACTATAATTACCGAACTGTATGGTATGTAATAACTTATTTTTGTTAAATATTTAATAAACTTTGACAAAAGGATCATTGAACAATTACATAATTCAGGGACCATTACTATGTAAGTTGAAAATTCATGGGGCAAAGTTGTACAAAGCATAATTCAGGTGCTATTAATATCATTAACTCTTTTTTTTTTTTTTTTTGAGTACTGGCTTTGAGATAATATTATTAGAATAGTTTTGTAGGCAATAACATTTGAATATATTCAGAGTACGTACAGGTATATTGTTGTTGATATTTATATATTTAATGATAAAAAGAGAAGTGATACTACATTTTCATTATCAATGTCTAAATTATACTTTCTTTCTTTTTTTTTTTTTTTACTTTTTCTTTAAAATCATATCGAAATTCTAAATATATTTCCATTGAGAGTAATCAATATCATTTGTATTTCAAGTAAATAAATAGGAAAATGTAATACTTGATGACACTAGCTTCTTTCTAAATTTGTAACTTAAAAGACCTAATTTTATTGGTGGCAAGTGACAAGTGGAGGGGGAAAAAGGCATGATTAAATATTAAGCAGTTATCTTTGTACTATCAAGCAGCCAAAAAACCCTAGCCTCTATTCTCTTTGTCTCTCAAAAAATCTTTGCCCTCACTCTCACAATAGGCCAAAAAGGGAGTGATTTGATGTCCTTCTCTTGCCTCTTCTCCTCCTCCTCTATCTTTCCTAATCTCTTTCAGAGATGAGGGGGTTTTCTTTTTTTCTTTAATTTTCTAATAAGTCCAGATTTAGATCTGGTTATAGTACCTCTTTTGTGTAGATTTTGTACCACCTGATATTTGATCTGTGTAGGTTTTAAATTTCGTTTACTAGATCTTGAATCTAAAAATTTTTTTTTTAAAATTTAGAGCTGTAATGCGGATAAGATAGTTTTCTTTTCAGCAGACATGGATCTCTTTTGGTGTTTGAATCATAGTTTATACCTACTAAGAATACAATTCAGTAGCAGATGAAGGCAATTATTTACTGGTGGTCCTTGATATCTTCTTCTCTTGGAGAATTATGGTAGACCACAATTCTTAATGTTGTTATGTTTATGATTTATTTTTCGTCTTCTTTTTCAAGGATTTTGAAATTGTAATCCTCTATGCTTGTACTGTAATTGAAGCTTTTTAGTTTTTATTAATATTATTTCCTTAAGGGGCCTGTTTTTATCTAAAAAAAGAGTACTTACAAGTTATTTAATATAACAATTCAGTTATAAGGTAATAATAGATAAATATGCAATTGTTTTTTTAATCAAAATTGTTGTAGGAAGTACAAATAATGAAAACGTACTTATAAAAATCAGATTTAACTAAGAGAAAACCATGGCTCTGCTTCTCCAATTTTGAATCTCATAAGAATCAAATCATAAAATAATCTAGTTGAAATCAAGTTTTATTAGATATTATTTCAAACTCAAAACTTAAATAGCTCTCCAAAAGATCTCTCAAACCACTTATAAGTTAATTATAGAAGATGATCCAGGTTTTAAAATTGTGAAATTGATCTAATCCTTATTAATGCCTTCGTATATTTTAGGAAAATAGAAAATAAAAGAAAAGGGAGGCATATGCTTTCAAATAGATTAATTTATACAATATATATATATATATGGGCACCAATTCAGTTGGTATTTTTTTTAAAACCAATATATAGGTATCGTTTTTAGTCAATTAAAATTTATCATGCACGTCTTTTTATAATAAAAAATAAGAGAGAGAAATAACATTAATGATGGATGTCTTTTCATATACATCATTATAACAGTTGTTTCACCATTAGATAATAATCCAACATCTAAAAAAAAATATCTATGTATAAGTAAAAAAAAAATACTTACTGGATTGGCAACCTATATATATATATAAGGCACTAATTCAGTAGGTGGTTTTTTTTAACATATTTATAGGTATTATTGTGTCCAATTTAAATTCGTCATACAAGTCTTTTCATGATAAAAGATAGAGAGAGAAAAATATTAAATAATATATATTTATTGTTATTTTATTTTTTCAACCACTCAAATCATGGTAATCATCAGATAATGATTCAACGGTTTTAAAAAATACCTATAAATAGATAAAAAATATATATTTGGTAACTATGGATATAAAATAGAAATATTAGTCTCATTAAAGTTGACAAATCCCAGTCAACATCAAGAAAAATAAATAAATAAAGAAATCCTTTGGAAAAAATCCCTCAAAAAGAGAAAAGGAAGTTATAATAATATGAGCCACATTACTACATAAGAGTACACAATTACGATGTCAAACTACAAAAGTTAACATTGTTTACTTGCTTTGAACAATATTTACGTTGACACTTAGATGTAGAAGATATTCTATGCATGATATAAATGTGTCGTACAAATTTGTAAACATGTAAACATCCAAAGGTCATTAAGCAACCAAAATGCAAATTTGCAATGACTTTTGCAATATCATATGTAGATAGCTAGATTTTTTCTTTTCCCTTTTTAGGTTATATCTAAGGATGGATTTGGAAATTAAGCAAGTGGGAGCATAGGAGACGGGTGTGATCACGTGCGGTGTCCCAAGTCAAAAGAACGTCGCAGGAGTTCAGGGCCACCCTATAGCTGTCGGCCACGAGGTTATTCTGTCACTTTCCCATTGGGAATTGGTCTCTGATCGGCTCTCACATTTTCGCCCCTTAAATCCCGGGGGTCTCTCTTTAAGATGATGCCCCTTAGCAATATATAGCTACTCCTCTTCTCTCACCTGCCTGTCACTTTAGCTAGTACCACGCCACCCACTTCTCTCTCCACTCTTCAATTCAATATTTCACCCCTTAATGGATTTTGCTACCTTCAAAGATATGCGTCCATACTTAACAAGGTCTCCTCCCTTAATGTGAAATTTCTCCATGCACCAACTATTATAAGCCTTGGTATCCCTTAAACAATCATGAAGTACTTTCTTTTAAAAAATAAATAAATAAGAAAGGAGCGAAGTGTGTGAATCTTAAATCTCAATACTAAAAATGAGTGTAACTAGCAATAAGATTAAATTTGGGATCATAAATAATCATAAACCCTTTAAACCCAGTTCACATTTTTGAGAAACTTTTGACAAAAAGGAAAAATAAAATTGTCAATTATGATAATTACCTATAGGCTATAGTTAACACCTAATATTGATCAGACACCTTTTTTCTTTTTCTATATTTTTTTTATAATTAAAATATTGCTGTTACGAGCAGGTAATCTGCAGATGGCAGGTATTGGGGTTCAGAAATTAAGTATATGAATTCATTTGTTTAGTTCAGACATTATATGTACGTACTTTGTGATTCTCATTCACAATACTCAACCTGTTAAATCGCTTTGATGTCACTAAAAGACAAACCCACGAGGGCTAACCTTCAAAACAAACAAAGAGGCAAACAAATTATATAAATACAAATAATATATAGCCAAAGAAGAAGCCAAATTTATACGTACTCATCACCCCCCTTGACTTGCTGATTAGACCCCCTATGTATGTATATCTGTCCCTTTGGAAGAACCACCAACTCTTATCTCTCTCTCTCAAACCCCATATCCTTCATGATGTCCTTTTCACATCACACCTCTCCCTCTCTCTCTCACACAACATTTATATATGTACATATATATATATATACATTTATAGTCCTATATAGGGTGGGAAAACAAGGCAATGCCAAGCCATACTCACGGGGTCAGGGAGTTTCTGGAGCCCCAAACTCGAAGGGGCTTGCCGTGAGCCAGTCCTTCAATGCTTACTTTCTCTAGCTATATAGGTATAGCTAAGATTTACAACTAGGCCTGCAGCTCATGAATTTCTACAAATTCGCACGAAATGCCATTTTGACACAGTGATATACCTTAAACCGGTTTATTAGATAGTTTCAACTAGTACTACGAACTATATATGCACCAAATGCAAACTATTTAAATAATTCTAAAGAGTCGTCACTCTTATCCACTTGTAGGCCATCTAGAGAGAGTTTAGAGTGCAATAAATGTCAAAAAAAGGGAATCAGATTAGTTTCTACATTAATATAATTTCATTATAATTTTCTACGTACCCTTTCAATTTTTTTTTTTTAATGTTACTGTCATAAGGTGTTTCGTCTTCACGGTTCTAGAGATGCCAATTCTTGTGTTGATCACCTAGCTAGTGATCAATTCTTGTGTTGATCTGTTCTAGGGACTCCAATTCTTGTTTTGATGATATAGCTACTTTTTTTCATTGCCACTTGATTTGATAGATTCGGTTAATTTCTAGATTCATTATTTGTTTCTTGGTCCTCCCTTCAATATGTTTTTCTTATTACTGGGTTTGTTTTAGCTAGTTAGCGTGGTTGGTTTCTTAGTTGTCGTTTTTCCTTTTCTTCTCTATTGATTTCATCTATTGCATCTCCAATATTTTATTTTAGTTTTTGGGTTCTCTTTTTAGAAACAATAATGTGGAATTAGATTTTTCTTACTCGGAAAATTATATGCAGTTAGAATAATGCTGTTGATCATACCTATTTTCCCACTTGTTTTTTTAATATCACTTTACGGGAATGTTATTTGTTAACATTCAATAGGTAAATATTTAAAACTTAAGATAAATAAATTTAATAACATTCATAAATATGAATTCTATCAATTTGACATATCATGTGTACTAAAATTAAGTGTAGCCATAAGAGGTGAGATATAATGTGATATATTTACTCATGTGCATTGTCAATAGTAAGTAAATCCACATATATGTGGGTATTAATTAACTAAAGAGAATTACAATTGGATCTCCTTCAGAACTAGTGTTATAGTTGAAGGTATTTTCGTGCTCTTGGACCCTAATTTAATTAACAAAAATCTCCCTGAAAGACTACTTTTAAAGACAACATTATTAATATAAAATGAAAACGACTCTGCTTACCCTAGTTACACACTTAGGTTTTGCTTGAATTAATCGAATTTTTTTCGCTTGAGAGCGACTCCACTTGTGATCCAATTGGCTAAAATGAATGGTATGAATGTTCGTTAGAGATATGAGCGCGCTCGGAGATGATGCTCATACATAATTGATATGATGAATATGTATTTTTCACATAACTGCAAAAATGGCAAGTAACTGACCATCTTGCTATTACATTCTAATATTGGTAGTACGTTTTGGTCTTGTCATCCAAATATATGTATTAATTTAGTTATTGCTTGGTAGTTTTGTCGAGACAATCTACTATTTTTTCCTTTCTATATATATTTTTTCCAATAGGGTTTGCTCTGTTTAGATTTTAATGAGGCGTTATTGATTTTCTCCAACGGGATTGTCTTGGGATGACATTATGGAGGGCTTTCTTAAGAGATTGTTCTTATAATAGATTCTCAGACTTGGTCTCTGCTTTTTGTAACTTCTTTCTTATTTAATTAATAATTTTGTAGGTGAGTGCAAGAGATTGTTTTATACGTAAGTACCGATCTAGTATTGGGATGTACACGTAACACGATGATGTTCTCTTTAATCTGTTTATGATCTAAAAAAAATAAAATTATACGATTAGAACAGCAATGCTTAATCCACATGTAAAATAAATCAAAATTAAGTTATCTCTATCTGAATTTGATGACTTGCTAACCAAATATATATATTTTTTGAAACGTTGCTGACCTTTTTTTTTTTTTTTTTGAGTCAATTGCTGACCATATAATTGAGAGCACTATATATATTATCCCCCCTAATGATTCTCCAAATTGTAATTCACTATCCAATGGCTTCTAAGTACATGAGGAAACTTGTCGTATTTATAGTATATAATATTAACAAATATGATTTTGATAATATCGAAGAAAACATCATTGTCGACCAATAATACATCATTAGCGTGCTCTTCAGATGCTAAAGAGGCAATTAACTTATATATATATATATATATATATATATATATATATATATATCCAAGGTGATCCCCACATGCCTTTGTTTTCAAACAAATTGAATTTTTTAAACTGAAAAGAAATGCTCATCCATTTTTTTTTTTTTTTTAATAACTGAAAAGAAATGCTTACCTTATTAGCTCTCTTGATTTACAGTATCAGGGTTACCAAAAGAGCGCTCTCTCTTTTTCAGTAATACCAACACAGCTGACTAGTTGTAATATTATTAGAAAAAAACTAAAATTTTGTGTTGACACCATAAAACTGCCAGGTTATGAGCTCCGGCTACATATCCAATAAGAAAGCAAAACCTCTTTGTTAGCATAAATACTGATGAATGATTTCCATTCACTGATTTCAAAACTTAGCAACCTATTATTTTTTTTTAATTATAATATACCTAAATGTATCTGTAATATTGTGTTAACAAATTAGTTTTACCAGACATGCAAATATTTTTAATTTCTCTTGAATGCAGGGAAAAAAAAAATTATGGGGCTACATATTAGTAGGGTTTTTAGAGGTAAGGTATTTGTATATAGCTATATGGTTCAATATTAATTTAAAGCCAACTAGTTTTTAAATATTTTTTTTCTCTGTAAATAAACAAGAATAACTACTTTTCAATACTGGGTGTCTTAAACAGCATATATTTGATTATGAAAGATTACGATGACACTAATATAAATGCCAAAACCTGGGATTTTTTGGACCAATTATTATATTACATGATAAATTTAAAATGTAGACTTTGTTATCTGCTAGACTGCTTCTTTATTATTATACTAGAAATTAAATTAACAAATCTATATACTTGGATCTCTTTATTTATATTTTACCCTTTCTTGTTATACAACTATTTAAGTAATTTAATAATTCTTTCTTCATTATAAAAGAGTATAACCGTGAGATAAATAAACTTATATAAGACTTTTTAAAAAAGCAATCTTACTTCGTTTTATTTAATAACTGACAAAAAGAGCATATGGATCACAAATAAATTTTACAGGGTCAAATACTAAAAAATTTTTCTGTGTTTGCAAAAAGTAGCATCATAAATATTATTTGACTGAAAATGAAGGATGTGATGCTTATAATTATAAATAAGCGATTTAATTAACCGAGCAATCCTAGATATCCTAGTAAGTCTTCATTAAATATTGTAAGAAACTTAGATATTTTATTAATTAACAAATAATTCCTTCTTGCAGACTATATATGTTAATTAGTATTCTTAGTATCATGATTAAAAAAACGTAAATTAAAAATAAATAAACAAGAGGAAAGCTAAAATGTACATGCATCGCGACTATATATATATAAATATATATATATAGGGCACCAATCCAATATGTATTTTTTTTTTACTTACACATAAGTATTATTTTGGCTAATGAAAATTTATTGTGTATATTTTTTTATTGTAAAAAATAAGAGAGAGAAATGACATTAATGATGCACGTCTTTTCATATACCTCATTATAGTTAATGGCTAAAAAAAAAATACCTACACATAGGTAAAAAAAAAAAAAAACCTAGATTGGCAACCATATATATATTTGTATGTGGGTTAAAAGGTGTGTTTGAGGACAAATTACAACATGACCTTTCTTTTCTTTTTTTTTTTTTTTTTTGCCATTATTCTTGATTATCATTTTTTCCCCCTAGTTGCTTCAACATAAGCATGCACAATGTGCAGCTCGCAAACCGATGTTAGAAAAGGACTTTTTTATTTTTTTTATTTTAATTTTTATGAGTTTGCTTGAAAATAATTTTCCAGCTTCATTGGTAACTCGAATAAATTATTTAAGCATTTGGTATAGCTCAAGATATTCCTTTCTTCGATCTATATACATGTATATCTTTATTTGTGTATGCTTATTCCAATTAATTTTAATTTTATTTGTTCTTGAGTGATCATATATATACACACAAATATATGATCATCATTTGATCACTTGAAAAAATCATGTTCCAAAAGATTACAAATAGAAAAACGTTGAAAATAGAAGAAAATCTTGTTTACTGACGACCAAAAAAAGAAAGAAAAAGACTAAGTGGGATTCTATAGGCATAACTATTTTAATTTATACTGTATAAAAATTCACTATACAAACATAATTAATTCACTATAAAAACCACCACCAAGGGCCACGAGTAATCAAAGACACCTTTTTCGGTTTTGATTACATTTACTCCAAACTTCGTGTGTTTGACTTCTTAATTATTAAGCAACGGGAATACATTTCAATTACAGTATTAAAACATGTTTTGACTACTTGACCATTCAACTTTTCTACACATTCAAACTCAATTATAGTTTTTAATTAATTAATCTTTTGAAAGGCGACCAACACAAAAACACAATCAGATTTGGTTAAATTCGTTTGCTTTACTTTGACTTTGTTTTTTCATATAATATTAATCGAACTTCAAGTACAAATCTTTGACTAAAATTAACTGATTTAGTAGATAATGTACTATAAGCTTAAGAATTTTTTTTGCGTGTTGATTTTCCTTCCAAAACTATAGGTTTCTCCCCTTAAGTATTTGCATTTATTCGTGTTGTTCAATTTCTCATTGTTATTCCATTCTATTTCTATTTCTCTATTGTAAAGAAAATAATTAATTTTTTTTCTTTTTGCTTAGCAACTCATAGAATGAGAGATACGAAATAATACTAACTAATTAATGAAACATAGCTCGCTCGAAAAATAAAAGATTACTAATTAACTAAATTCACAGAGTTTCAAACAGGCATGCATGAGCAGTAGTTCTATTCACAATTTGCGTCGTTAATTATATATGCTAACATGTGAATAACCGAAATTTGAGTAATAATAAACAGCACTAATTAATGATATAAATCGTTATAAGTTAAGCTTATTCTTAAATTAAAAGGTCAGCAGGCCATACTTGAAGCAAAAGGGTAAAAAGCTATAGCAACTATCAACTAAATCATACCGAGCAAAAAAAAATCCGAGCAACTAAGTCATGGCACTGTTGCTAGCTGTCCTAATACTTTTGATAGAAGTACTCCAAACTCATCACTATCAAATTGACAAACACATCCAAACCATCTTTTGAAAAATGCTTACACTATAGCCAACTTGTAAAACACCATAAATAATATTCTACAATATTAAAGTTTCCTTGTTCCTTTCAAAGTGACCCTACTCTTTTAAAAAATATATATTAATAATGCTACATGTTGTAAACAACAACCATTACCGAATAGATTCTCTAGTGCTTAAAACGTTAATTAATCAAAAAGAAAGGTTAAGGAATTATTTTAAAATTAATAACAAAAACATGGGTACAACACCACGATGATCATGGGCGCGCGGCCCATGTGGCTGATACATAAAAGTATTGTCGTTTTATTATTATACTTAGTATGTGGGGCCCGTTTTAAAAGAGTTAATTAAGTGAATGTATTAACTAATTAAATATTGCGTAGGGGTTTACTGTACAATTAAGTTATACTATAGTAAGAATTGTGGGCTAAATTGTAAAAAAATACCTAGAAATTTTGAGTGTTCTGTAATTTAAAGCTTGAAGTTTGGATTTCGCAAAATAATAACCTAAGATTAAGAATTTTTAATTGGATAACTTTAACTAGTAAAAAATAATAATATCCTCAAAACTAATCAAAAAGAGAATAATAAGGATTAATCCAGTTTTAATAGAAGATATTATTATTTTTTTGTTATTAAAATTGATAAAAATATTAGTCTAGAATATTAGTTTTCAAAAATTCTTAATATCAAGTTATTATTTTACGAAGTCCAAAACTTCAAAATTTAAATTACAGAACATTCAAACTTAGGGTATTTATTTGCAACTCACCCAATGTATGTTTTATCATCGATTGAAAAATAACTTGAAGGACCTTTTGGTCGCAAAATTTAAGGAATAACTACAAATAATGATAGTGTCCTCTCATCCAATGGCATAGAATCTTGGACCAAACAAATATAATTAATGGAAAAACAAATGCAAAAAATTTACACTAATTAAGGAACGTGCTTGTTATTTATCTTAAAAACATATTGCTTATATATAATATATATATATATATATATATATGATCATATAATTCGATTGATAGTTTGTTTCTTAATTATGCGGCAACTAGTTAACTGGTTGGGGTGAATAAATATATAAATCATCAATTCATCATGTTCTTTGAAAATTTACATAAAAACAAGTGTCATGTCTTGAAATGTTATATCACATCAATTAAGCTGTGAACTATCTTGAAAATTCTTCAAGACACGTTTAGATACTACGTACTCTTGTAGCAATAGCAAAATCAGTAATAACAGAAAACATTTTAGAAAGCAACTATAACGATATGTGCATATATTTGTGTGTTTGTAACGTAACAATTAACAGAGCAATATAATAAATGATCAGAAATGAAAAATAAAATCCTAAATAAAATACAGCATCTGTATATGTACAACATGTACATGATTATAAAAACATACACATACATATAAACATATATATACTAATATTTATATATGAGATATAGCTTTGCAAGGGATAAACTGCCTGTCACCCTATGGAGGAGACACTGTATAAAGAGGTACTAACAAAGAGAGAGGGTAAATTAATAAGGTGCTGCGGTTGAGATGTTTTACATTAATTGAAAATCAAACCAAGCACCTAGCGGTCCTAGCTATCTGTTTCTTGGGTTTCACGTGGCACTGATTTTAAATATTTGTCCATCGAATTCAACAAATTTAATATAGCAGCTTTGGTGTTGCGTTTCTTTTTTAACCTATTCAATCTACCTACACACAAACGCATATATGGGCATATATGTTTTGACTGCAGTACTACTTGAGCTACATTTTTTTGATGTTTTATCCCATCGTGTGGAACTAAAGCCTATCCAAGAGATCTATGTCTTTTTTCTTTTTTCTTTTTTTTTTCAAATTTATTTCCGAATCCCCGAATTTCCAAGCTTGTTTCAAGCACAAGCTCAGTATTAATTACATGTCAAATGATCAATTATTAATCTTTAGACTACCAATGCTTTCCTGGGAATCTCTCACCAAACAATGAAAGTTAACATTAATATGTACAGTTTATAGAATACGCATTACTAATTAATTTTACATTTAATATTGTTCTTTTATAAATCCTTACATATTTTTAGATAGAGATTTGGATACATCGTTAAAGATCCTAGACTGAAAGTACACTACACATAGCAGCTATAGGGTTGTAAAGTTCATGATCCACAGATAGCATTTCTGCTAGATATTGTGTCAGAAAATGAATCATCAAGAATGGAAGAAAGACCTTCCATTCTAATAAAACTGGAATAAAAGGTGAACAAGGAAACCTACCCTTATTATATCGTATCAAAAAGGTCAGATATTGTTCTGCAAATTAGTCCTAACGCCGATAATCCTTGAAGCAGGTACTGATTTTATAGTTTTGCAAGATTTTTTGTTTACCCCTTGGATTTGTATTCAGAGTTGATCTGTATAACATATATATGGTCTTTTTAGAGGAAGCATAACTTGATCTGTCTACTTGTTGTGACTCAAAAGTATTAATCAAAAAGACTTATATATGAAGCATAAGTTATTTGAGCCTATATAAACAAACATATATATATATATACAGTCTACATTATACGATCACCAATTATAGAAGAACTTAATACTCATAAGAAGGAATAGCAAATTGTAATTTTTTGTTGTTTGTGCTGCACTATTTAGAAAATCAGAATATAAACCTCTTATGTCTATTAAGAGGTTTTAGATATTCACGATACATAAGTTTCGATGTCAGATAATGTCAAAATTCGTATTAAGAATCATTCACTACTGATAGACTATTTTTCTGTAGTCTATTATAGAACTCCTCCTCGTTAATTTTATATTCCGATACAACGAAATTTTAACTTACTGAAAGAGAAGTCTAAAGTCAATGCAAAGCTAACTCGTAATGAAAGCAGAATATTCTGTTGTTATTTTAGCTCATCATAATGATTCAAAACTATATGGAATAACATAAATTATATATACATATATAGGGCCAAGTTTTAAGTTATGTTCAGCTGCTTAATTTGTTTCCTCCCACGATATGCAGCTAGCTCCTTCATTATGACAGAGAACAAATAAAACCCAACACAATCATATAGAAGTAGTGCTTCTCTGCCATAAATTAGGGCAAGGTAATCAGTAATTTGCCTTAGATACGTACGACGTAAAATATTTTCATAAATTCGAAGATGGGATAAATAATATTTTTGATAAACGAGTACAAATCTATAATTATATTAAGGAATTTGGATAACATGGATAACAACAGCTCAACTTAAGAGAAAGCCCTTGTCCTCCATGATTTGACTTGTCAAGTCGAAAATATTGACAGTATTTCTCCTACTCTTGATCAATTGAAGGCGTTTCAGTTGTTTATCATGCTCCTCATGCTTGGAGTTAAATTTTAACTCCAGTGGGGATTTAAGAGACAAATACAAACCATGGATCCTCATGGATATGATTCTTGGATCACGTTCCTGGATGAAACTGAAGACGGTCCAACAATAGGATAAAGAGAAATAGCTTGAACTAGTAATTGTTAGATAAAACACTATTACCAGATTGTTCTTCCCAACCTTCACTTATAATTTTAGGCCTAGAGTTCGTAAAAAGACTTTTAAATAATGGGTGTGTTTCTCTTTTTTGCTTTTTCATTTTTTTTCCTCTATTTTCTTCTTCTTCTTCTTTTTTGAATAAAATTAGCCTCACTCTTGAGAGGGGGGGGAAAGAAAGAAATGACTACAGTTTCTTAGTCAAATTGATTATAAGATTAGCGTTTATCATCGAGTATAACCTCTCTTTCTTTCATCATTTGGTTTTTAGAAAAATAAACAAATTAGCCAATAGGGAGAGATTTCCGTCGACATTTGTCCATAGAAAATTTATGCTAGCGATTACTTCATGAGTAATGAAGGAGCACATCAATTAATGTCTAGCACCAATAAACAGTAAAGATGCGACAATTCTATTACCCGCAATTTTAGCTAATATTTTTATTTTCTACAAAAACATGGTAGCCAAATCCAAGAAGACCATGCTTCCATACTCCATAGTCACAAAAAGAAAGTTCCTTTATATGGCTTTACATGTGAGGAGTAGGACCACTTTTTTATGTGAATGGAGCACCGTGCATCATCACCTACCACTGCTCGGTTAGGACCACTAGCTAATGAAGATTGTTAAAATTACAAATTGAACAATAATCATTCTACTAAGTTATGGCGATCAAGTAATCTTTAGCATAATATACTAGGTCAATTTTCTCATATCTTTAACAATATAAATACGGTGCTATTACATGACACCGTCTAAAACACAATGAATACGTCATTTTTTCTCGAGGAAAAAAAAATACCATCGTCGGAAAATTAACCGTACTTTCAACCAAGACAAAAAGGGAGACTTTATAATTTATATACATATATATATATATATATTAAAGGCTTTATATGAGTTTGATGAATCACGTGCACATAAAATTACCTGAATAGTAATGTAAAAACTGGAAAACAACATTCCACCAACATTAAAGTCCAAGAAAATGAACGTTCAAAGGTCGCCACGTGAGCACGTGCAAGTCACGGGGCCCAATGAGTGAAGCATGTGCAGAGGTTTGAAAAGGTTTTTCTTCATCCCACGCTCCCACGTGAGGCCCCCAATGTTTTGGGCTTTCAGATTTCAGACCCATTTTGGGGGACCACAACTTCGCTTGCCTTGGCCTCTGCCATTGCTATTTGTCATTTGCTTCTGTTGCATGCATCTCTGCAGCACCCCAAAGCCATACTAGTACTGATCCATATATATAGATACATATATTTTTATATAAAAGTTTTGAAGTAACAACATCCCAGGCTCTAATAAGGGATAAGGTGCTTCAAAAGCACTGAATAGTGGCACTAAGTTGTCTCCAGTGGATTATATTATTTCGTGTATATTTATATATAGCCACCAAGCTGTCGGGAATATAATGTTTCATATTTCACATGGAAAAAAAAAAAAAGAGGACTCAACTAAAATTTGTCCAAAATTTCCTTTTGGTCTCTTTACATGATGAATATAAATCCTAATGCATCAGTTGGCCAAGTAAAGTGAGAACATTCATTGAAAGCTTTTGTTCTTTTACTGAGTGAGAATGAAAAGTGCCCATGAGTAGAATTCCATGCAAATCTAAGGCGAATTTAGAGTTAGAGGGACGAGTGAATCAAGTACTACACAGATTCAATTCTCATTTTTCTACACCAAAAGAAGTGTTTTGAGTTCAGCTCTAGTTTTTTGGCAAATAAGTCTACAAAAACCTGAGTCCATCTGGTTGCGGCTCAAAATTCGCAGAACATCACAATGCAGAGAAGTTACACCTTATCTTTTATGCCACGCTTATATGGTACCACTTACAATAATCTAAGATACCGCAGCAAAGATGAACTTCATTAGCCTAAAGTACTATCCTTGAAGAGGGCTCATATCCTAAGACTTTATGCTTAAATTTGTGGGTAAGTGAGCTCTCTTTTGGTATGTATTCTTTCTAAAGAGGGTCATCACTTATTTCTTCGATGGAAAAGGAACTCAACCCAACAATTTTTATATTATAATAATATGAGTAAGATAACTATGAGCCAGACAAAAGAGAGCTGTATTAATTAATAAAAATATAAGTAAGCACATAGAAAGAAAGCAAAAGATAGCATACATTTTAATTTGGAGTCAAAAAGTCTTCAAGGAACAGGCCTCTTTTGGGGAAGGCACAAGCAAGGTGGGGGCGTGGATGGTGCCAAGATTGGGTAGAAAGTGACAAGCTGCGAGAAACGCTCTTTGGCTAACCGAATGGATTCTCTCTGTCTAGCCACTGCTGGCTGTGCTGATGGGTAGCTTATCCATACACTCTTCACCTTCCAAACTGAGCCCAAACAACGAGCAAACTATCCTCAAGTCAACCCTCACAGTAAACTAGCATTTGTTTTTGCAGCCGGCTCACGGGTGCACCGGAATCTGCGGAGAATTAGCTGTCCTAATTTTGAGGTTGTCAAGATCAGTATACAGGATAAATGACTCTTAAGAAAACTGATCTGTATTCAAGAGTATGCATTGACTACTACTAAGTGGGGTGGCGTAATGGTGGAACTCATGTTACTTGGAGGTCGGGGGTTCGAAATGATGTTTGCACAGATTAAACGTGGGATTAAGTTCCTTGGTCCTACTCCTACTCTTCTTATTAATAGGATCCATACTACTCCATTTAGTAGGGTTAAGGTGACGCGCTCCATCGTCTGGTAGGATAAGACCTACTCAAAAGATCTTCAACGAATATTTCTGTTACCGAGTTGGATGCTCCTATGGTCATGCTCAGAAAAGTACCACTCCAGTCGCTCATTTCTTCCTTTTTTTTTCATCCGGAAAAAAAAGGAGAAAAAAAAAAGAAAAGAAAGTTGCATTGACTATAAAGCTCTAATGCATTGAAATCTACTTATCGACATTTTGGAAAAGTTAAAAAGAAATAAAACCTAAACATCAATAGCATATATTTAGAAAAAGTGAAACTAAGTAGGCTACATTTATTTCAATTTTACTCTAGTTGCTGTACCAGATACGCAGCCCAAATCTTGAAATTGAATTTTCTAGCCAAGCATAACCCTCAGCCATGCCATCAAATTTACAGTTGCAACCTAAAAAGAATAATGTGGTCAGTCACAAAGCAATTATATATACCGTTCCATTGCAAATAGATAAAGTTTGTACATGAACTAGAAATGCTGTAGCTGAGTTTCCCATGTTCAATTGGTAATCCCAATGAAAAATGGTATCTTCATTCATGCCACATTTCCAATGTACTTTACAAACGCTCAAAACTGAGATTAATTTTTATATGGGATGCCGAAAATACGATAATACTTTATTGGTCCTTTAGAAGGACATGGATCCAATATAGATTAATTGGCTGCGTTTGTTAGCACTGTGCTTATAAATCATGCAACACAAAAACAAAAAAGTAAATCTGATAACAAACGTTGGACCTGATCTAAAATGGGCCCAATTACTAGATCTAATTTAATGAAGCTTTGCCAGCAAATATAGGGCCCTTCTGTTCACCAGGAATAAAATAAAAAATGGCATTCTGGAACCACTCCATTCGTACTCCTTTAAAAGTTATTCTGCCTCTCAATCTAGCTAAATCATAATCCTCAGCATTGCCTTGAAGCTTACAGTTGCCACCTAAAGAGAAAAATGGGGTTAGTCACAGGACAATAATATCAACTATTTTAATGCAACTAGATAAAGTCATGATATGAACTACAAATGGTAAAACCCAGTTTCATACGTTGAATTGGTCATCCCAACTGAAAAGGAAATCTTCATTGACACTACATTTACAATGTAATTTGCAAACACTCAAAACCAACAGAGACTTCCCAAAGAAAAACAGAGATAAATATTTATTATTTGATTTGGGACACGCGAAAAATGAGACAATACTTTATTGTCCTGTTAGAAGGACATGGATCCCATATGCATTAGAGAAAATGACATGGATAGGACCAACTAAGCCAAAATGACTTTTTTTGTATATTTTTCTAAACATGACATCTTTATGAGTGTCAAGAACTTCTTAACCATAGGTCAAGAGTTTCTTGACTGAAAAAAACCCATTATTTAGGACTTTTTCATGGTTAAGAAGTTTTTGATCATAGGTCATGATGTCGTTGACACTCTTAAAAAATATCATTTTTAGAAAAATGTACAAAAAAGTCATTTTGGCCCAAATTAGTCCTATTCTCTATGCATTAGCTGAATTAGTTAGTACCATGCTTTTTGGGCCTAAACATTTTTGTTAAATTATGCAACACAAAAACAAAGCAAATGTGATAATAAAGTTTGGCCCTGATTTATAGTGGATACAATTAAAAAATCAAATAATTGCAAATAATTTAATCAAGCTTTGCCAGCTCCTATAGGGCCTGCTCACATGGAATAGATAAAAAATGGCATCCCACTTTCTGGAATCTCATTCACCCCTTTGGGAAATGAGAATGACATTCAAGTTTTCACTTATTCTACCTCTCATTTTCGGCCAAAAAATTATGTCAAAATGATAAAATCAGACTTTAACAAGTTGATTCATTTTTTTGATCCCAAATCCAATATACTTGAAAAGAATGGGCCATCATGGGCTACTCGATTACATGGATTATTTGCTTAACCTTGGCCTAATCTTTAGTGGGCCAAGTTCCAAAGCCTGTCTGAAATCTTAAAAAGCCCGAAATTCACACAGAAAAGCCCAGGTTCAAGTAGCTATATGAAGAGATAATTGGTCTCCATTGCTGAGTTAGAATAAAATAGCCAAAGCAGCTGTAGGCACTCTTCTTATTTTTTTATTATTATTATTATTTTTTTTTTTTTTGGGGGGGGGGGGGGGTGGGGTTGTGGTGGTGGTGGTGGGGGGCGGCCATTCACACTAACAAAAGTAAAAAGTTCCATGAAATTTGGCACTGCATATCATAACACAGCTGCAGCATTAGGTATCAATGGCTTGATGATAGGCTTACACTTAACGCAAGTTCTATGATTTTTTTTTTTTTTTCTGTTTCTTGGAAAGTATGGCAGCTAAATTTTTGAGGCAGATTCCTGCAAGCAGATGTGTTTGGATAAAACTTCGACCATTCCAAGTAGTTTGATCAGCAATGTGCAACATGTGAGGATTATTTTGCATACTGTATAACTTGTGGTTTAAGTTCAGGACCAAATAAACGGTCTCCTGACAACCTATTGTACTAGAAAGTAGTAGAGAAAAGAGAAGAAAGGAAGAAGGGCTATGATCTATTTTCCATGTCAATGACTCCTAGTCAAGTACAATATCCATATAGGCAATACAATGAGAATAAGAAACAGTTCCATAATTGATAAGTAAAACATATTTGAGTAAAATTGATAAATGATCTTAGTTGTCTCCACCTAAAAACTGTAGGCAAACCAAGCCCAATAAAACAAAATAATCCCATCAACAAGCCTTGCTAATGTCCTAGCTGAAAAGGATAGGGGAAATTACACCATATACGGTGTTTGAGAAAAAAATTTGACATAAAATCTTAGCTAATGTCCTAGCTGAAAAAGAAAACCTTAGTTTTCGACATAAAATCTTCTTGAAATGTCTTAAAATTCATTTTTCATACGAAAATAGTCCGCATCAATTTTTAGCCGAGGTTGGTCCGGCTTTCGCAGGATCGTAACCCATGACCTGATATCACTGAAAGTAGGATCATATAGAAATCAGTTGGTTACTATCATAGAATGTTAACAAACAGTAATTTGACAAATAGACAAATATTAGTAAAACTGGATCTTAATAATGGAAGATAAATTTTAATGTGCAAATTCGATAATTCGATTCAACCCAGAACAGAATTAAGAAAAGATACAAAAAGAACAAGCAAACACGTTCTTGAAAAACTTAAGGACTTGTTGAATAAAGTTGACTTAAACAAACAGAAACACCGCCTAAACTTAAACCTAGAAAACACTACAGTAAGCTTCTACAAAAAAGCCTACCATTCTTGCAAGTATATAAAATATCCTCCTTGCATCTCTCCATTATTCAAACATAGCTTATTGTCCTAAAATTTGTGGATATATTTCCCCTTTGTTCTAAAATTTGTGAATATATTTCCCCTGTACTATTTAAAGTGAAATAACAAACTTAGAATTTATATAAAGACAAGCAAAAAGTATCTGATTCCCAACCCCTTAGGAAAGGGACAAACACCTGAATATCAATTGATTACAGGCATCCTTACAGAAATAAGCACTAACCGAAAGGACGATCATCCAAAGTATTTCATTTCAACAGCAAATAGATTAAAGAAAATAATAACAGAGGGGAAAAAAAAAGATAATATATCAATTATCCACCTAGTAAAATATATATACTTTCAAATTCCAATAAATTGACCATTCAAAATGGCTGCTTTGTTCTGGCATTGATCTTTATTTTTTCTCCATCTATAAAGATAAACAGAAAATTCGTGAAAGAATAGATGCAGCCTTCTATAAAAGCATTAACACTATTAACTTAATTTTTATGCAAAGAATTAGATCTTCTAAAGAAGAATTTGATAGACTTAAATAGAGTTGAAAGAGTTAAGATAGAAAAAGTGTCGATCACTTCGGATAAACTTGGTAGATAACAGAAGAACATAAGACCAATATCAGTGAAAGGGAAAATTTGTTGGCAACTTCATGTTGCAACATAACTGGTTTCCTGGTCATGTTACAACATGCGACTAAATATTTGATCTGATTTGATTTTTCAGTATTTGCCTTATTGCCTTTTATATGCTTTAGGTCACGATTTGTATAGTTGTCAATCATAAAAA
>JXTC01000319.1:110836-170071 GCA_002914845.1 Trema orientale | reverse complement strand
CCACATTGCGACAATCAAAAGAGGGAGTCTTTTATTGTATAAGTCAAATTGGTGTTTGTATTCATTCAAACTTTACTAATAGTGTTTATTCTCTGAGCGTGGCCCCTTGGACGTAACACGCCCCTTGGACGTAGGTTATCGGGAGATAACTGAACCAAGTAAAAATATCTTGTGTTATTTTTACAATTTTCGCATTACGACTTCACGTAATTAATTAAAAATTAATTATATTCGGTAATACCTGATTAACGGACCTAACAATCAGCAGTAAGAAAAATCCGACTGAAATTGCTTTCAACTTGTGAAGACTACAGCTGAATAAATTAAAGGAGATGGTCAAAGACATAAGGGAGATATCTATAGTTGGCCAAAAAAGCTGAGTAGGAAGACGCATTTGAATATTCACCGGACAGTTTTAAAAAATTTGAGGTGTAAAGACAAAGTCATTGAGGTAACGCACTGATAATACGATATGAACAGAATGATTATACGACAGAAAAATGAAAAAGACTCCGAACTCCCGAATCCACTTGCTTGGAAGATTTGCATTTTTAGTTACAGAAATAGCCCTTGGTCATGTAAAGCCAGTGTAAATGTCATTGTAGACAAGTAAACAGTCTATATTAGCTAACTGATTGTTCAAAAGTTACCGCTACATTCCCTGACCAGAGAAAGTAAGTAGTTGCATTTTACGGACTTTGGACTATTCTACAATTGCTCATAGACAGAAACACCACTTGATACATATCACGCTCTTTAGCATGTATGTAACACACAGCAGATCATAAAGTAAATATCTTAACCACTAGTGTGTCATAATAATACACGGTAAATCATCAAAAACCCGAATCATTTTACACCCAGATGGCAACAATATGTTTTCAAACATGAATTTCAAAGCGGAGTCCCTAAGAAAAGAACTTCTAAATTGATTCAAAATTATAAACTTTGTAACTTCCAATGATCATGAAGAAAGTTGCAATGGAGTCTGAAAAAATATTGGGAACAAAACAGGGCTAACTTGATTTATAAACAAACGACGTTTTACTTCTAATGATTCATATAGTAACAATTTCTAAGCTTCAAAATATGTAATAAAAATAAAACATCCAATTCGCCCATCTAATCTTTAACTGCATTTTTCCCAACTCCAAAATATATATATAACATATATCTTGAACTATTTGATTCTATTTTTTTTTTTTTTTTTTTGTGAATAACAATTTGTTCAACAACTAAAATTTTTCGTATTACAAATTTCAGGAAAAAATTTAAAAAAAAAAAAGAAAAAAAGAAGAAGATTACAGGTTTGAAGGATGCTTTTACCAGCAAAGAGAAGAAGATTGGCGAAGTGAAAGAGAACCCATTTTCTGAACAACCAAACGGAAACTCCAAGCTACTCTGTTGAAACACATCTCATTATCTGAACAGAATTTCAAGAAGAAAATAATTTTATTGAAAGAGAATCATTTATGGAAAACCCATTTCCCCCAAAATAAATAAATAAATATTATAAATACGAGTACGTTATTTGAAGACGGTGAAGGTGTCGTTTGGAGCCGGAGAAGAGAGTTGGTGGAGGCACTGGAAGTTGCAGGGTCTGAAGATGCAAATTGCAAAACACATGTCGTATGGAAATAAAAGCGTCAGCAGCGTTGCACAGCGAAAAGACGATAAACGACATGACGTATGAACACAAAAAACGACACGTTCTATTAAGAGAAAGAACGACATTACAGTTAAAAAAACGACATAAGAAACAAATAACGAGCCGCGCAGAAGAAACTAGTATATGGATCATTAGTTCATTAGTCATTACCATAGATGTATGCAAATCATCTATAGTATTTGCCTTATTTTTTGTTCATCCAGTTATATCTTGACATCAATGTATCTGATTAAAAGTTAATTAACTAACTTATATTTTTCATTAAATCACGTAACTATTCAATATTTAACTTATGTGTTTAAAATCAATTAGATGTAAGGTTTGAGATTTGCTTCCGTATGGTATGTTATAAGCCTATGAGGCTATGAGTGACATCTCATACAATGACAAAAACTGAAATGTAGTCTGAATAAAAAAGTGAAATAAAAAGGGCGTGAGATGTAAAGAAAAGTAAAAGAGTTAACAAGGAATACTGCTGAATTTACTGTTTTTTTTACTATCATATTTTATTGTTTAATATGTGGAATCTAATATGCTTTATAATAATATTAAAATATGAGACATTCTTATAAGGTCCATATATCAAATAGTAAGATAAAAAAAATAAAAAAGAGAATTGATTTAGCACACATGATTAATTTAGTGTTAACCCTAATTAACTATATTGGATAAATCTTATTTTAGTCTTGAACTTTCAAATGTGATCTTGCTTTACTACATTGAAGTTCTTAAAGTATGTTTTACCAAAATTTTGAAAATTCAGATTTAAAATTAAGACAAAAAAAAAAAATCGACCTTTGGAATAATAGAATGGAGCATTTAAAAGTTTGGAGGCGAAACTAACATAAAAAAACATAGTTTAAGCCTCAAGGCACCCTACTCTCTTTGATCCATTATGTTATATAGGCAATTTCTTTTACATCAGTATACTGCAATTTGTATTTGAATTCTTTTTGTACCCTGCTTGATCGGATAATTTAGTTGTTTTTCTATTGCTTTGTGAAATGAAACTTATATTTTAATTATTCATCTACTAGTGAATAATAATTAAACTGGGACATTTGAAATATTAAAAGGCCAAAAATGAGAATAACTCTATAACTCGAAGACCAAAAATCAAACCATTCAGAGCCTTGATTTTTTTTTTTTTCGTTGACCGGTATGATCTCAATCATACTATAATTAGTCTAACAAGAACCTAATTAAGACTGTGCCAACAAAAAATGCACACATATACATAACTTTTTCCTAAAGGAGAATTGTATAAAAGTCTAAAATTGATAATTCCTACTCTTTCTTAACTTTAATTTGTCTGACTTTTTTTAATTTAAAAAGAATAATTTGTTTAATATTTTGAAACGAGATAAATTAGCGAAGATATTCTAGTTGACGTTGGCCTTCTTTGGGATTACTTTTAGATATTATTTTTAGCTTTTAAAAGCAGATAGAGAAAAAAGAGAATGAAGAGGCATTTGGTAAAAATCATTTTAGGTCAACAGATTTTGAAAGAGATTGTGTAGTAACTATTTTAACCAGAATTTGAGAAGCATGATAAGAGTTACTTTTCAAAACTGATTCTAATTCTATAATACAAATTATATAAAATATCATTTTATAAATACTGTTTTTAAATAACATAGTAATTTTATAAATTAAATTTACCAAACACGTAAACTTTCTCACTGTTGTTTCTTGCTTATAGCACAACAATACCAAACTAGCCCTTAAACTAGTAGTATATTTTAAATAATATACACTAAAATACTTCTTTTTTTTTTAGTTTTCTTTTTGGCTCTAACCGAAAATGACTAGTTTCTAGTTATTTTAAAAATCCATGTCTTATCGGAAACATCAGAAAATTTCTGAAATTATGGTATTGCCCTAAAAAGCCCCTACACTTTTTCATTAATTCTCATTAAAAACCGTAAATATTTTTCACTAATTCACAGAGGGAGATTTTGTAAATCCTTAGAAGCTTTTCTTGATTAAAAAGAAAAAAAGAGAAAAAACTAATCCACAAAGATTTTCCCATAGTTCTAAAATACAAGGCTCAATGTTAAAAAATGAAAGGATAAGAAGAAAAGTAGAAGAGGAGAATTTTACGATAATTTTCCTTCTCATTATTAACCCTTTTACTTTGCAATATTTACGTTTTAGCTTCACTGTGGCAAACTAGAAGTGTATAGATTTTTTTTTTTTTCCCTTTTGGAATGATGATAAAGACACCAAAAATTTACATCAATTAATGTGGTATGCATTTTAATCATTTTTTATTTTGAAGTGAGACCATATCATTTAAATTATATTACTAAAATATGTTACATCATTAGTGTAAGTTTTTAGTATCTCAATTTTTATTTTTTTTTAATCTTATATTTTGTTATGGAGTGTAGATATTTGTTTTATTTGGTGTTAGATCGGTAGTGTACCATGCATTAAATCATACATAAAAGAACAAAAATTTCTTCTCATGTTGACAGCAAGGAACAATTAATATGCAAAAGTACACCGAAGTCCAAAACCAATATACGAGAAATTGGGTTGACTTAAGGGTTTAGATTGAAAATGGACACTTTTAACCACCGAGCTTGTGGTCTAGTGGTAATCGTTGTTATCCGGGGGCAAGAGGTCCCGGGTTCGAATATGGGTGGCTCCTTCGGGAGTCTTAAATGTGAGGGTACCTACCTGCCAGCCCATGCCCGATCCTCTACCCCCGGGCGCCGTTACCGCTAGTAGCTCGGCTGGGGTTCAGGTGACTCACTCCACCGTTCGGTGGTGGCGGCCTAAAAGGTCTTGGAGGACATTCCTGAGCGGGATTGGAGCTCCTATGGTCACGCCCAAAGAGGGTTGCCACGCTGGTCGCCCCCTCCTCCCCTTTTCGTTATCAAAAAAAAAATGGACACTTTAAGTTTTAGGGGCTATATTTGCGTCCAAGTGACATCTAGGTACCTTTTTTCGTTAAACTACTTTTTAAAGATAATTTTACCCTTGTATTTAATGATTGTGGAATGGAACTTGAGTTAAGGTATCTCATTCTAATTTTTTTTTTTTTTTTAAAAGAAAAGAGAGAGAAAAATTTAGGTAGATGACTAATATTTTAAATTTGATTAAGTAATGCCTACTTTTTAAATTTTATAGCTAAATATTCAAGTATATATATTATTACACTTGATAGATATACTTATCTATCAATTTCAGTTAATGTACTGAGTATATAAATTTTTATGTTTAGTACATATAACGATCTGATTTTTCGGACCGTTAACTACTTACATTCTTAGCTTACTTATTTAAAAAGAGAAACTTAGATGCTGAAAATTCATGACAATTTTTTTAAAAAAATATATATACTTTTATTTCTTTTTAAGAGGTTGATATTCATAGCTAACCATTTACTTAATCTGATAATTTTAAAAATATGTAAAATGCTTCAGGATAGTTAAGTAACCTTTGTTTAAATTTGTTTGTAGACTTTTTACTTGGGGTGATTTAAATAATACGCAACCATAAAGGGCTCTCAGGTGAGGAGGGTGGTCACATACGGACCACTTAAGTCCCAAGCTCTTCTCAGATAGTTTTGGTCTTTTTGACAGAACCCCTTGAGTTCTGAAAAATGTTCATTTAATCTCCATTCAATCAAAATATATTTTCAAGTTCAACTTAATAAAATCATGCATTGTGAAATAAAATGACAAGCTATAAATATATTTTCAACTAACATCAAGCTTACATAATTGAAATCATTTGTCTCTAAGAAAAGAGAATAGAGACAAAGACAAAGGTAGTGGATGAGTGAATAATTAAAAAATGAGATAGTGAAAAATAAATAAATAAATAAAAGTAACATATTGTAGTAAGATGCCTTCCATCTTTGCACTATAAATAGACCCTTCATTTGGCAATTGGAAATCCATACTCAACTTTTCAATTACTTAGCCAAAACTATTTTCATCTCTCCTATCATCCTTTCTCTAAAAGAAAAACTCTTCCTACCTTACTTTCTTCTAAATCCACAAGAGCTATAATATATTACCTATCATCCTTGCTTTTCCTGTAAAAACTCTAAAATTTAAGAATTGAAATCAAGAGAAAAAAGTACCTAGTTTTATGGTGGAGACCTATGGAAGAAGAAGGAAAGATCTTTGGAAGGTAGGTTGCATAAACACATTTAAGTTTATTAAGCTTTTTAGCTCTAAAATTATGAGAAGTTTAATTTTAGTATTTTGATTTCTATTAAAATATTGATACTTGGAAAGGTTTCCAAAAACTCCAAGAAAGAAGATACAAGCTTGGAAGGTAAATGTTCCCTCACCTTACTTCTTATGTGTTTAAATAAATATTACAAAGGATTAAATGGGTAATAACATATTTGATTTACTTTAGATATTATATAATTTATTTTTATGTCAAGGCTTATTTGGTTGATGTATTAAGCCTCTAAATATGAATACTTCATGATAATAAAGGCTAAAATAATAATAATAATAATAGTAAAATAAAATTAAAATCACTAAACTCAAAAGTGGAAGATTTTTAAGTGAAAGACCCTAAAATAAAATATGCATGAAAATGAACCAAGCTTAATGATTTAGATTAAGATATTTAAGAAAATATTTTTACCCATTAAAAATACTTTCCAAAAATAAAAAATATTTGCTCAAAAGTTGAAGGGACTAAAATGTCAAAATTTTGAGTATTTTGGGTTAAAAGCGTAATTTTGATAAAATATGGGTCATATCTGTGAGAAAATTATTTTAGGCAATTTTAAAACTATATTAAAGTGTAAAAATAAATAAAAGAAGAATCTTTAATAAAAAGATAAGCTATAACTCAAGGTTTACCTTTGGATGGCATAAATGTTAGAAATCTTAAGATTATGAGCAAAATATAAATTATGAAACTTGAAAGTTTAAGTTAGAGATTTGGTACAAGAATAAATTGAAAACTTTATTTTAGATATCTAATTAGGATAAGAAAAGATTTACTTAAGTTTATGACATGAAATCAATAATAGGAAATAAAAGATGGGGCTACATAGGTATATGACCAGTTTTTCGCCCAAAACTTAATTCTTGACCACAGCCCATTTTTTATTGCTAAATGTCCTACAAATAGGCCCGTTAGAAAATTTATACCTTAAATACCTTTATTAGCCCTAAGCTTTCTCTCTTATCTTCCCACTAATTTTTCTTAACTTATGCTCAGTTTTCCCAAACGGCTACCTTCTTTCTCACTATTTTCTATTAATTTTCCTCTTCTCCAAAATTTTCTCGCATTTTTCTCTAGCATTTTCGCGATCGTTTTCTTGCACCATCCTCAAAGATCGAAACCACATAACTCCCCAATATCGAAATCAATATTAAAAAAATTCTATATAAACAACTATCAGACTCCATAGATGAAACTTCCATTGATGACTTCTCAAGCTTGAGTTTTGACTAGAATATTGAGTGAGTTTACTCATAAACTTTTTTATTAAGTTCAGTGTCTTTATTAACCTAGATTTATAAAAAACTACAGAAACATAACCTTATTTTTTTGTTTTTTTTTAATTTCATACCCAAGACTGGGCGATTCAAAGATTAGATTAAAGTTCATCACCTAAAAATTACATTGGAGTGAATCTAGTTTTTCTAGATTCAATCGCTTCTAAATTCAATCCCTTTTGAGGTTTTAATTTTTGGTAGATTCAATTGAAAATTTAAGAGTTTTTGTTTTTAGTTGATTAATTCCTATTTTAGTTCTTGATTATAGTGAAAAATATGAGTTTTGATATATATTAGATCTGATCTAACTTATGTAAAAGTCGGTTCATAATTTGTTGTATGTGGTATATACAAATTTGAATGTGGTTCATAATATTGTTATTCTGGTATATATAAATTCAGATAGTATTTATGAATTCGAGTGAAGATTTTTTTCTACTATAATATTATTTTGGGTGAATCATTCATAGATATTGGAGTTGAACTCACATAATATCGTAGTCAATAATTGAAAAATGTTTATATATAAATAATGATATATGTACATATATACTTTGAAATTGGATCAGTTGCTTTGTACTATGTAGAATGCTTTTCAGGCTACAAAAAGTTTGTTTTATTGATACTATTCTATTTGGTTCGTAAATTTATATCTTTAGTTCATGAATTTGTGAGTGTGGTTCATGATATTACTGTTATGGTTCACATTTGCTATGTTCCTCTTGTTTAATTCATTAAATGTCCCCTTAATATATATTTAGCAAATAGTTTTCAATTTAAAAGTCAAATTGATGTTTATGTAATTAGATTCATTTTATTGAGTTGCTCTACCCATACAATGATCTAATGTACAAATTTGTATGGTTCATGAGTTTTACATATTAGTTCATAAGTTTTTCTTAATTGTTCATGATGTGTTTCATTCGGGTTCATAGTATTTTTGTTATCTAATGCAAACTGTATAAACTTGAGCATTTGGTATTAAGTACTTATTATTATTCTTTTAAATACTAAAAAAATTATAATAGTTCATTCTAATTTATGGAATCATGGAGTTTCAGTTTATATTTTTTCAATAATCATAGCTATATAAGTAGGTCCATAAACGAATTTTTGGTTCACATATTAATGACCATAGCTATATAAGAACAAGATTTATGTGATATTCTATAGAAATATAAACTGCAGTTTGGAATTTTTCATAATGGTTCATGAAATTTTCATAGTAGTTCGTGATTTTTTCATAGTGGTTCATGAAATTTTCATATTAGTTCATAATTTTTTCACAGTAGTTCATGATTTTTCTTAGATATTCATGAAATTTTCGTTGTAGTTCATTAATTTTTAATAGTGATTCATGAATCTTTCAGTACCGCTTTAATTTGTATTTAATTAATAAATTTATGTGATTCGTTAATAACATTATTTATTTAGTTCATATATTTTTTTAATTTGTATTTGGTTCATGTCATTTCATATTTTGTGGTAATTTTTTTTCTTATTCAATAAGATCCCTTAAACTTTGAGCACAAATACTGGTGTCCCTTTCCTTTATATAATGAGCACAATAGAGTTTCAAAAACTATGTTCAATAAACACATAGTGGATTTCAAAAACTATAGTGGTTTGGTACATGGTTCATGTCTTAGTTATTGTTCTTTATTTCATTTCTTAGCTGTTGTTCTTTGCTTCATTTCTTAGTTATTGCACCATACCATAAGAATGAGTTTATTTCTCTTTATAAGAATAATGCTTAGGATTTGGTTTAGATTTTGAATGCTATAGCTTACTGCGTGAATCACAACAACTTTTTTTTCCCCAAGTTTGATACTTTCTTCCTTTGTCTTTAATTGCGCAGTGGTTCATGAATTTCATAGTAGTTCATGATTTTTATAGTGGTTTATGATTTTTCTTGGTGGTTCATGAAATTTTTATCATGGTTCATTAACTTTTAATAGCGGTTCATGAATTTTACAGTATCACTTTAATTTGTGTTTGATTAATTAACAGTTTCTCTCGTAAAAACAGGGTTAACTACGACGTATTTGTAATCAAAATAGCGGAGGCATTGATGATGAATGTTGGCATAAAGGAAGTAACACAATATAAAATAGCATTTTTTGGCAAAAGACAGTAGTTGAAGTTTATCATTGGGCCGATAACAAGAGAAACACATGATATACAAGTGATACGGAAACTCAAAAATGAAAGTGACAAAAAAATATGATCTTTTATTGATTTAGGAAAAACAATATGATATTTTGGTTTTTTAATTTGATAAGGATTATTGTACTAAAAATTTTTAATTGTGAACATATTGAATATTAGAAAATTTTATCCTTGGTTCATACAGTTTGTATAATGTAATTTGATACGAATCTAAACGGTTACTTACTTACTTCTAGTTATTCACTTTGTGAGGTACACTTGAGTGATCAAAACTATTTAGGAATGATAATATATTTTTTTTCATGGATCTTAAGAATTGGAACTTAGTTTATATGACTAAATTTTAATATAATTTTATATACCATGACTAAATTTTAATATACCAATAACAAAAAATAATGTACTTGAAAGTGTGAGAATAGATAGAAATAAAATAATAATATCCAATATCTAAATTAATAAAACTGGTATATAACCCCATATACCATAACAACAATTTTATATACCAAGAGAAAAAATTCATGTACCAGAATATGAAAAAAAAAAATCCCTTTGTTTCAAAACAAAACAAATTACAAACTGAAAGTTTCTTTTTCTTTTTTGGCCTATCAGTACTCGCTTTCTCAGTATTTAGAGGGAGAACAACTTGCTCTCAGCATATGTGTTCATACATAATCTGGTGTGTATATATATAAATATTATATACAACGACGATTTTTTTATTCCACCAACAAAGAAAATTTTAATAATATAGCAATGAATTTAGTATATAACCTCATATACCATGATAAAATTTCCATATACCAAGACAAAAAATTTATATACTTGAAAGTATAGACCCTTAGAAACAAATAACAATATCAAATATCTAAAGTAATGAATTTGCTATATAACCTAATATACCATGACAAATATCAATATACTATGATGAAAAATTCATATATTGAAATAAGGAAAAAAAAAACCCTTCATTTCAAAACAAAACAAATTACAAACTCAATACAAAAAAAAAAAAGAATGATCCCTATGTCCCATCAACTAATATCATAAGCCTACAACAATGCTACCTTTTAATGAAAGCTCTAAACATCGTAAAAAGGTACTTGAAATTCCCATATTCATCAACTTCATAATCAATATATGAACCTGTACGAAGAAATCAAGAAACAAACATTAATGAAAAAAAATCACATCTACTGGTTCAGAAGGTACATACACACACATAAAAAGATAAAAAATCCATATACCAAATACAAAAAACCGTGTACCATAAAAAAATAGAACAGAAAAACAGTACAATTGGGTTCGAACTCTTGATCAATAATAGCAAAATAATTAATATGTTAATCAACAATAACCACACAACATGTACCAACAGGAAAAAAAAAATCAGATATACCAAGACCAAGAATATATGAACCAAATAAGAGTACTGAATATCTTGACCAATAATAACAAAAAAGAGATATACCAATATAAAAAATACATATACTAAGACCAAAAATATATGAACCAAACAAGAAATATAGAATATATTCATCAACAAAAATCAGCGAACAGTAATACCATATACCTCGAAAAAAATCTCATATACTACTACAAGAATCATATATACCACGACTAAAAATTAATGAACCACTACTAATTACAAAAAATAAATAAATAAATAAAACACACAACAAAATACAAAAAGATACTCAGACCTAACAAAAAAAAATGAGATTATACATTAATTAACATCAATTATAACACGAATTACTAACGAAAATGTAAATCCCCGAAACCAATACACAATATAATTAACTCAAAATCAAGAAACCAATACATACCTAAATAATATTAAAACTCAAGATCGATTCCACCAATCTGAATAGAGAAATCGCCAAAAATATTGGAGATCGGAGAAGACGAACCAAACAACGTCGGAGAAGACGATGATGAACCAAACAATAGAGAGAAACATCGAAGAAGAAGAACAATAGAGAGAAACGCCGAAAATTAACAATATTCTACCGAAGATCCGAGGAGAATAACAAAAAATTGAGAAGAAGGCTTTGGAGCATCAATGGTAGAAGGAGAGAGAATCACGAGAGATAAGAATGAGAGAGAGAGAGAGAGAGAGAGAAGACAGAAGAAATCGAACAGAAACAAAAAGAAAAAAAAAAGGAAAACCTGATGCTTTTAATTAAGGGCAAAATGGAAAAACATAATATAAACTAGCTGAAATATTTTTATAACTTGGACATTTTGCTATAAATTTTGAATGCTGGATATATACTTTACCAAATTTAAAAAACTGGACATATACCACATTTTCTCTAAAAAATGTATGCTCCTAATTGCATTTAGCCCAAGTTTAGTGATGGGCCTAAGAAGAGTGAAAAATGCCTAATAATATGTCTTGCTCAAAGTATGATTTCAGATTTAAAATTTGTATAGCCATTAGTGTATTTGGCCCACTTATCATAATAAGACCCATGATTACGAATAAGTAATTAATCAAGAATAATTCAAAGTAATTGATGAAGAGCAAAATAACTAAGAAAACTTAACCGATTAAAGAGATATTAATCAAATCAACAATCAAAGTTTTGATAGACTAGAAAGATCACCATGAAAAGGGTTAAGGAATATTAAATCCCATCCATCTAAGTTGAAGGTATAAATTAGTCAAAGAAAATAACACGACATTATTTCTCAAATGTGAAGTTTTATGTTTGATCAAGACTGAGTCTTAGTGGTCTTAAACTCACTAAGTAATTGAGAAGTCTAAAAAAAATAATAATTATATAAGTTCACTTTAAATTACTCTAACAATTAGAGCATGCATACGTCAGGACAAAACTCTAACCTAGACGTACGTGATTAATAAGTGGAATTAGGACAATCACATTACAAGGTAAGTACAAACTCACCTACAACATGGATGGTTTTGAAAATATTTCATGATTACAGTATGACATGTTTGAGATTATTTCATGTGATAACTTGCCTTTATCTTTATTATTATGTGGCCTATGTATAAATATAAAAAATACTTATGATGATACATTTCATATGCTATTAAAATGATGTATCCTTACTTTATAATGTTATCATGTTAAAATACTCTAAGCATACTTTAACAAGGAAATGCTGTAATAGTGGAATATAAAGTTTGGATTTGTTGTTGAAGCGTACCTACTCATATTAAGAGAAGACTAAATAAGATAAAAATTTAAAGGTGTCGTACTAACTTCTACTAGATGAGAATATCCGAGGGAAAATAAGACCGACCTCCACTAGGCGAGGATTCCCGAGAAAAAGTATGTTAAATTTATGACCATAGGTATTTTTAATTGGGTCGCTCCCCTAGTTCCCCATTCGGTAGTGCGCACTTAGCACGTATACTAGGGCCTATAAGAAAGATAAAAGACTTTGTGATAAAGAATGAGATAAAATAATAATATAACATCTTACAATAAAGTATAAAATAATGATTTAATAAAACAGCATAATCAGATTTTCATAAAAGATTATTTGTTTATGAATAAACTGTTTTGTGAGAATTACTAAGCGAAAGCTCATGTTGTATGAGTATCCATACTGTAGATACCAAAGGAAAGAAACCTTTGATTTGATTGATGGGTTAGTTGAAATCAAGGCGGAGATGAATGCGAGGCATGGGCAATGGAATACCGCCATTAAATTATTTCTACATATGTTCTTATATTCAATTATTTAGAATCCAATACCACTAACTCCCAAAGAAAATCTCCACTATATTTTTCTTTTCTTAATTTTTGAATTATTTTGGAGACAAAAGCTGCTAATTAGTTTTGTCTATGTCTTCCTCTTTGAATTATAGCAACTAACTTCCAAAGAATATCTCCATTATCATTTTCCTTTTCTTACCTTTTGAATTATTTTAGAGATAAAAGCTATCAATTAGTTTTGTCTATATTTTTTTTTTTTAGAATTATCCACTAATTTTATTCCTTTTTTTTCCTTTACCTTTTTTATTCTACTAATTTAAAGTTATCACTTCCTAAGATAAAATTTCACTAGTCTTCATCTTTTTTTACAACTTATTTTCTACTCTTGGATTGATTTGTCTATTTAATTCTTTGTATAAACATTCAATTTGAGTCATAGTACTATTTTGGTGCAACCATTAACTTTAGGTTATAAGATATAATTATTTCTAATACGACATAAACATGTCACATTTTTATTTAGGTAACCTAAATCAAATTGATGTACATAATATGTTCTTTGTAGAATTAATTTATGATTAAGGAAAATCAACTTAGAATTTCCAAGTTGAAACAAAGACTAATTATAGTTTTCTCACGTAATAAAATTTAACGTTATAATCATACTACATACAAATTTTCAAGCATTGTGAAAATAAGCTTATTAAAATTCGACATTAAGTCTATTAATAATAATTCTGCTAAGATTACAAATCTAGAGATTCCTAGGAGGTTACAGTATATAATATTTTACACTTGGTATATAAACATATATTGAGGATATTTTACTATAACATTTGCAAAAAAAATATTTACTTAAATTTAGCCCAAAATTCGATCATTTTACTATAGAAGCTATAAACTTTGAAATAATAACCTTGCAGAAAAATAGTACAGAATATTTTTGCCCCTACGACCAAAAGTAAGTCTTTATTAATTAATTAACATTATAAATTGAGAACACAAAATTTTAAGTATGGAAAAAAGATTGACACTAGAACCCAAAAAAAAGGGAAAAAATGATAAGATATTAAAATACAAAAATTACTCACCTACCTCCTAACTATAGATGTCAATGTGGGCTGAACTTTATGGGCCGGTCCATATTCCGAAGAAAAAGTATAGTACCGGCCCGGCCCGGTCCACATGAATGTGGGTCTGAATTGGTCCTTATATATAATAGGAGTTGGGCTGGGCCTCAGTAATCGGCTCACTAGCCCGACCCACATTTCTGTCGACTCATATTTAGTCCCCTTATATATAATTTTAATTATATTTTTTAATTAAAAATTAAAAAGAATTTAATTAAATATTTTCATTTATATACTTTTAATATTATTTATTTAATTATTTTTATTTATTTTCAATTTATTCAAAATTTAAAAGAATATGAACAAGTTTTAGGCTCATATTTCGCCCACATAAGCACATATTTGACATTTTAAAATATAGAATAATAATGAAATTAGGTCCATATTTTGGCCTACGTTCAGCATACATTGGCACGACCCATTTAAACACGACCCACTTAAACCCGCATAAAATGTGGGCTGGGCCTGTGGGCGGTGCCAAATCCCTTAATAAGAATATGGGCTGTGTCGAGTCAGGCCATATTTCAGGCTGTCTGGACTTAGGCCTGATTTAAAGCCCATGTGAACTTACCATATGTGGGCCGGGTCGGCATCTCTACTCCCAACACCCAAAAAGCACTGCCCCAAGGAAATAAAATAGTAAGAAATAATAGTATCACTATCAAATCTATTTGAATCATCCTGGGTATTTCTTCAATTCATAGTACAGAGGGGGAAAACAAAGAACAAATCCCATCCTCTCTCTTCCCACACACACACGAAAGAAAGAAAGAAAAAAGAAATGAAAATAAAGAAAAGTTTTTAGAGGAATAATTATGTGAGTAGGTGATTCTCGGATTAATTAGTGAAAGAAATTTGGGAGATGGAGGAGTTTATAGAAAGGGAGAAATTAAAAAAAAAAAATACAGGATTGAAGGTTATGTTAAGGAAGGAGATATAATGTGTTTTTTAATCTAATAATTTTAGATATATTAACTACCTTTTACAATTTATTCTTTTTGTTACTAAACTAAGTGCCTTTACGGTACTTACGATGCAAATATAGCCCAAGTTTACCTTTCAAGCCTTTTAGACCTTTTTTTTTTCACTTATGTTATTGGTTATTTACTTTTAATTTAACTTCATTTTGCTAATTTTCACGCTCTCTCATTCCTTTCTCTTCAATTTCATGCACACAACACCTTCTCCTCTAATAATTCATTCTTGTTCTCCTCTCTTTCTCTATCCAACGCCTTCACGTTGAGTTAGAAGTTTAGATCACATTGATTCATTAAAATTGATGATTTTCTTGATGACATTTTTTTTTTGTTTTTTTTTTCATTGACCTTAATCGCAGAGTTAATGTATTTAGAGATGCAACAATGGGCCACCCAATCCGGCCCATTTTAGGCAGGCCCATCATGGGCCACGGGTCGGCCCGGCCCAGTCCGTTGTTATCGTGAGTTGGTCTGGCCCACCGAAGAAAAAAGACGACCCAGCTCATCCCATGGGTTACCCTATATGTGAATTGGGCTGGACCGGCCCTCAGGCTAGGACTGCCCGGCCTACTGGCCAAAATAGGCTGGCCCATATAATAGCCCATCGTGAGTTGACCCATTCTAGCCAACCATGGGCCGACCCATTCTAGTTCAACAACAAAAAAAAAATACATTTTGTTTAACTTTCAAGTTATTTTTGTATAAAATCCAAAATAATTTACATACAATTAATTTAAGTGTTAACTAGTATAAACAATAAAAAAAATATTTACTAATATCAAAAAAATTAATATGGATAAAACTAATTAATTATGTAAACCATTAACAAAAATTTTATTTATGACTGCTTTATTAAAAATCTTACAAGTTAAATTCAGTGGGATAATACAAAACCTTAGTTCAGTAAGGAAAAAATAGTATAAAATATTCAAATTATACAGAACAAAATTAAAAAAAAAAAAGAAAGAACAAAAAAAAATATAAAAAGAAAATAAGAATGTTACAAAATAGACCAGCCCATGCTGGGCTAGGATGTGCTGGCCCGCGATGGACCAGAATGGGCCAGCCCACCTTAGCCTATCGCGGGCTAGCATGTCCTGGCCCTGGCTTAGATCCAGCCCATCCTATGATTTTTGGTGGGCCAAGCCGCAGGCCACAATGTCATGGCCCAGTCCATTCCATAAATAATTGACGGGCTGGGCCGACCATTTACAATATCAGGACAGGCCGCCCGTCATGACACTGTAATAGAATGGGTTTGGGCTGGTCCATGAACTGCGACCCAAAGTTGCATCTCTACGTGCATTTCTTTTTTTTTTCTTTTTGGTAACTATGATTATTTTTGGTAACTGTTAATCATGTGGATTTTGAGAAGCACTCAAATGATATCTGAAATTTGTAATTCATACTCGTGTAATTCTTCCACATTATAACAACTAATATTTTTATAAAGGGGTGAAAATTCAATTAAAGGTAAACTAGATAAAAACACGTTAAAAAAATATTCTTGAAAACAAAAAAAAAAAAACAAAAAACAAAAAACACCAACTCAAGGATCTGTTTTTCAATCAAAACGCTTAGAGTCAAGTCAAGCGCCAAATTCCCCAAACACAACCATATGATAATATACAGTAAATATTGTATAACCACCAAAACTTACTATACTGCAGATAATATGAAGTTCCAGTCATTTAACATAATTTCACCCTTTACCTGATACACACACACAATATTAATATGGGCAACTAGCCCCTCCCACTTACAAAAATTAAAGCATAGGGAATTAATGAACGAAATTCCATAACAAAACTTACAAACTAATAAATCTATCAAAATATAGAAAAAAAAAAAGAATGTAGATATTAATGACACTCAGATATTCTCGAATTATAAAAAAATAAAAAAACTCCATGCTCATGAATTTAATATATACCAAATCTAGTTTTGTACCTCGACAAATTCCTTGTCACTAATTTGCAGGATTTTTTTTTTTTACGCGTCCTTAAATTCAAAGGATTTATTGATGAAAGAAAACTAATCCAAAAGTTTTCTTATATTTCTTAAAATATAAAATTTTACGTTAAAAATAGAAAAAAAATACATAAAATTTTGTGATATTGCCTTTCCTTTTTTTTTTTCTTTTTTTCAAAAAAAAGAAAGTGTTAAACCATATCATATCATGCCAGCCCAAGCATGATTAGCCAAAGCCTTTCGTTCGTATTTGTGTAATGTATCATGCTGGCAGACTAATTAGTAATTAGTAATTAAATCGTGCTCATGTCGTTCTTATTCTTGTCTATCTTCGTAACATATTGTGTTTGTCAATGATATTATGCTATTTTTGTCTATAATTGTGTCTATTTTCAAACTCGTGCTATTTTCGTGCTTAATAGTGTTAGTTTTCAAACTTGTATCATGCTTGTACCATAATACTTACTTATTTTCGTGCTTGTTTTCGATGTTGTGTTATTCTCATGGTCAACTTACACATTAATGGCCCCTAAATCATATTATTATTACAACAATGACTCTTCTTTAATAAACTATTAAATATTTAACAGAAATGTATCACTATAAAGCATACAGTTTGGTAACTGTGGTTAAGAATAAGACTTTAAATTTTCAACTCACACAATTTACTACCAAGACTTAAAATTATTGCAACAATAATCATTTTTTCATAAAATGTTAAATTTTTAACATAAATGAGTCATGTGCAAAACATACAATCATATGCAAAACATACAATTTGATAACTATGACAAAGAATGAGATTATGCATGACTCATAGAAGTAAATAATGCCCAATTATACGCTTTGTCCTAACTATTTTCTGCTAAAAAGTTAGTAATTTGTGATAAAATAAGGGTCATTGTTATTAGTTTTGCATAATTCAAGGGTCATTACTATATAAGTTGAAAGTTTAGGGGCCAATGTGGTATAATGGGTTAATTCAGGTGTCGTTACTATAATTAACCCTTATTGGTTAGCTAATAAAGCACTATGAATAAAATTACGAGTAATTAGGGATACCAATATCTTATACCAAAAACTTACATCAGCATTCATTTCAACTACTTTTTTTTTGAAAGTGGGACTACACGATTTAAAATTATGTTTCTAATAATGATGTCACATCACTGGTGTATGTTTTTGATGCAAGATTTTGACTCTTTACAAATTTTGATATTAAATTGTTTAAAATATGATTTGTTAGAATTTCATGATTTAAAATGATTTGAATGACTATTGAATGATTTTGGATATTTTTAAATATTGTGAATTCTTCTTGATTATTCTGGGATTTTTTGCTTACATGTTTTATTTAATTTTGATTTAGTTAAAATGCAGCGATTATGTTGCCGGATTTTTGTTAAATTTTTTTTCTTTTTGAAAAATGAATTTTAGAGGACATTTTATTAGAACTATTAACATTGCATAGTTGTTTGACATATAATTCATATTGCACATACCATATAATCATACATAAGGTCTATCTTAGGTATTACGTTATTAGTATGCGGTATTACTTTCTCCCTCGGTGAGAGTCTGTAAACCTGCGTGGTTTCTATTGACTATTCCCACTCGGCCGGTTTAGTAACCCTTTTGATTATGCAGACTAGGCACTATGTTACTCCTCTAGTTCTTCTTGGGTAGCTGTCAGGTGTAGAGTACTTAGTACACATAGTAGAGTTACTCTAGTTCTTGATGAGAGGATAAGAGCTCATGAGTTAGGTTGATTTATGATATGTGTATTATGAGGTTTTTCATTATAGTATTTTCGATTATGGTTTTGGATAGATGATGGATTTTATATCCTACTTTCATATGTATGGATGAACACTGATTTTAAAATATATATATATATGGTTTTGGTGGAATATTTTTATAATAACTAACCATGCATGTGCACTTTTGAAAATAAAAAGTGCTTTACAAAATGGTAATTAGATTCCAACGGAGCTTTCGAGCTCACCCCTTCTTCCTCTCCTTTCAAGTTCTGATTAACTTGTAAGATCTGTAAAGTATTAACGGTAATTTGGACAATTTGTAACAAGTGGCATTGTCGTAATTATGCAATTTTTAGATTTAAATATTCAAAAAAATTTGAATATTTTATTCAATTACAATAGTTCTCAATTTTTGCTTAAAAGGGCTTCAAAACTCTCAATTCTCAAAGAAAGAGGCTTGGGAAGAGAGAAAAAGAGACAAAGGAGCAGCGCCACCGTTGCCAGGCCCATGCCCTGGCCCGCGTAGAAGAGCTGCCACTGACGAAGCCACGCCACCAATTCCGCCCTGTTTCGCCATCAGACGACGCCGAAGCAGCCCTACGAAGATTCCGCCTCTGGCGCGGTTTTCCGGTAAAATTTTTGGCGTCCGACCTCCGTTTTCGACATTTCTGGCTAGTGGAGTCTCGTGCTATCGACGCCGACCATCTCCAAGTGGTAGCACGTCCAAATTTATCCCCGGTAAGTTTTTACTACTTGTACCGTTTTTACCAACTATGTAAAAAGTGATATTTACATAATTATTTTAGTTAGGCAATTTATTTATCCGAGGTAAATATATGTGGTGAGATTAAAAATCATGAATAATTACAGTTGGTAGAAGTAAAAATATTATCCGGCAGTACAGTAACTTTTAAATAGAAAAAGGTGGAATTTTTCTAAATATTTTCAAACTGTGGTATTTTAGTAAACTTATATGAATTTGGCCAGAAGTTTGTTAAATCTTGAAATGGGCCTTGGGTTGTGAAAAGCAACATGTCTTAGAAATTGGTATATTTATAAATAACCAAAATATTGGTATTTTTCTAAAATTCCTTAGAAAAGCGGTATTTATATAATTTTCGGATTTTTGAGCTTAATTAATGCTCAGTACCTCGAAACTGAGTTTTGACTTTGAATTTGGACTCAGTGAGATTGAGAGATGAATTTTTGATATAAAATACGACTATGTTTCGTAGTGGCACGAAAATCGAAATTTCGTGATTCGTAAGTTGTACTGTGTGCCACGGACTGGTCCCGCACTGTGACCTGTGTTTGACAAGGTAGATCTGTAACCTAGCATTTTTGGGTGCTCTGAATTCAGTAGTGACCTCCATTTCTCCGTTTGAGGCTCCGGTAGAAAAGTCACCTTTTCAAGTGGACTTATCGAGATTCGGAAACTGTCATTCGAACATCCAAGTATTCGAGTGTCGTTGGCTTGGTATTATTACCATATCGAGGTAGGAGTTCAATTACCTTATTTTATATCTGTCTTGATTTATAACTATATTAAAACTTATTTATGAAGAATTGTGACTTTACGATGATTTGATTAATTGCTGTAAATTATTGGATTATATTGGGATTGGACTGTGTGGATTATTATACATATTTTTACAATATGATTATGAGAAAAAATAGTAGTGTGCTGCCCATGTATAGTGAATCCTATAATAATGCCAAGATTGTATTTTTAAAGTATGATGTGATTTTTGGACGCATGGTTATTGTGAACGGTTACATATTGTACATATTATAGGATCACACACTTGAGTTCTAAAGTTGTATCACGGTATTTTAAATCGTTGGTGAGTTGCTGCAGTGCTAGGTGAGAGACCTAGACCCATGCACAGGTTATTGGCTGATACACCTGCGGGTAGTGTCAGGATGCTGGGTACATCTGGTAAGGGGTATTACAGGGCCGTGATGGGAGGATGAGAACTCACTCATATACTTGGTTCATTTATGATATGTAAAACTATGAGGATTTAGTTTTGAATATGTAATTATTATAGATACCAATGGTTTATAAATGAATTTTGGAAAAGGTATTAACCATGCAGGTTTAGTAAAAAATTATATCCATCCAAAGAGGTAATTGAATTACTACTGAGCATGTGAATACTCATCCCCTACTTTTTCCACTTTTAGATATTTGACTATTTGAGGTAGTCGTCTTGATGGATAGACAAGTTGTGTAGCTTGTGTATGCCGTTCTGCTCTTAAACCTTGGTGAGTGTCTAGACTCTGTTAACTTTCTTTCTTATTTAATCATTTAGCCAAGATCTATAAACTTACTAAGTAGATGTATGAGGATGGTTTTAATATTAAACTAAGGACTTGAATTTGCAAATGATTTTATGTAACTTATTTTGGACATTGAACTGAAGATTTTTTTCCCAAAGTTTATGATATCTCAACAGGTTTTCAAATGAGATAGCTAGAAATTTTCTTAAACTTTGACAAGTATTTTTCTTAAGTAACTAAAACCAATAAGAGTTTTAATGATTATAGAATTTATAAGGATTTAAGGACCAAAACGAGATTATCTAATACTTAATTTCTTCTAAATTTTGTAAAATTAATATTTTATTATATTCTCACATAAAATTATCAAAAGTTACGGCTTTAGATTTCCAGTCATAACAAACTGGATTAGAGGTCTTGTGCCATTGTACGTCGATTAGTCACATTGCTTGGTTCATGCTTGGGATCTCGCTTCTATATACCTTGGTTGATGTCTATAGATTATTGCATTATTTTTCAATATCTAATTATTTAGCCAAGTTTAATGTATTTGTTAAGTAGATGTATAAGGGTGATTTTATTATTATTTGAGGACTTAGTGTATAAATGGGATATTATAGTTCCTTAATGCAGATTTTAGGAATTTCAAAGTACTTGAAATTTGAGTTGAGTTTTGTATATTATCTTTGGATATTTCAGACTTAAACTTTCTATATAACTCATTTTAACGAAATTAAAGATTTATTAATTAAGTCGAAAAATAGATTAGTTGGATTTTCCTTAAACTCAAATGAATATTTTCTTCAAATAATTAAGTCCAATGAAATGCTTTCTTTCTTATGAGACTTGTAACAATTTATAGACCAAAATATTGAAATACAAGTACACGGTTTGTCTCGAATTTAGTTACTAAAAATCAAGGCTTTAATTTTGGGTCGTAACAGTATTGGTCCAAATACAAATTAATTATTCATATCATGTAAACGCGATTGATCGTGTCATATAGTGTTAGACCAACTAATAATCGTATTTTGCTCGTGTCGACTCTTGTTGACACCACTCTAACTCCTTTCTTTTACAGTATTTAAGTCGTTCTGATTCACCCTGGCAAAATATTCAGCAAAATATTATTCCTCCTCCATTTGAAATGTTAAGGCACAACAGTACCCCTAAAACATGCTACTATAACAACCAAACCTTACTCTCACTGCATATATTACATGAATTAATTTACGGTCATTTAAAACATTCATCGTTTGCCTGACACACAATATATATTAATTTGCCTGACACACAATGAGTTAATAAACGAAATTGAGCAAACAAACTATTCACAAAACTGTTATACTTATCAAAACGTATAGGATGAAAAAAGAATTTACATATACATCACATCTGTATGTGTACATTATCCAATTAATTCACTACCAAAAAAAAAAAGTCATTATTTAGTGACAAAAAAATATTTTGTAATAATAAAATGTTGTGTGACTAAAAGTGACATTTAGTTACAACTAAAAATTTGTTGTAACTATTTTTCGGGAAAAAAAAATTATTGTTGTAATTAAAATGTGATATTTAGTCACAAATTGTCATTATATGTACTTTTGATCACAAAGTGTTTACGTATAGTAATGAAATTGGTTAGGATTAAAGGTATATTTTGTTACAACAAATTATATTTTTTGTGACAAAACTTTTAGCCACGAATTTTTTAGTCACGACAAAATGATAATGACATTTTTTTAATCACGAATTTTTAACTTATAGCCACAATTTTTATTGTGAAGTAAAGTAACTCCTTGCTCATGAATAATAAATATATAGTTTTATACCTCGATCGAATTCCTAGATGTGATATTTCAGTATTGTCTACTACATATAGAATTGATAGATCGTGAATATAAATATACAACTTAGTGATTAATGTCACTATTTTTAATAGGAAAAGAAAAATTAAAGAGAATGGTTCGTATATGTTATTAACTTACATATTAATCTAAATATTTTACATTTTTGCATGTCCTACACTTTTTATCATTTCATGGATGGTCTTTTTATCTTTGTCTCTTTGATTCAGTACTAGTTTAATAAATAAGCAATCATATCCGATGACTTTAATACAGTATTAAGAAAGGTATTTTGAAACCCAATCATCAAGAATATCCCAGCAACCGTAACGATAATAATTAAGTGGTAATGAATGTGACAGATATTAGTCTTACAACTAAATTTTTATCAATATTTAAACCTCGTTATGCACTAAATACATATGAGATATATAAAAACAAAATTAATAGAATAATATTATACAGGTAAAGATATTTATCTAGTACAGACTTTAAGTCAAATGAGTTCGTAATTAAAAAATACCGTCTTCCAGTTAGTATGCTAGGATATATTATATATGAATTTAATATATGCATTTTTATAACAACTAAAAGGTTCCATGTCTTGGAATTTGGTGGCATGAATTTTTGGCGATGCAAACAATGTCATGGACAAAAAAAAATATTGGAGTAAGATTTATATATAACTATACGTATTTTTTATAGATTTAACAGTTTGTTTCTTGGTCAGGTCGTTGGCGAAAAGTGCTATGTGATACAGAAGGCCGGTTCTTCATCAATTTCTTGTTCGACTTCAAACAGAGATTTCATAATCAATTTTTAAATGCCTTAACTTGCGATATTTCTAAAGTTATTATATACCAAATTGGATAAACAGCGTATATATGCGTATATATATACATACATGCTACTAAATTGACGTATACATAATAGAGAATTAAGGTGGCAAAAGTCCAAGACACTTTTATCGCGCAGGAAAAAAAAGTCCAAGACCCTTTTCTTTCCGAAAGGTAAATATGGACAACAAACTTTCTTTTGAGATTAGACAATTGAGGTACTATATTAACGATTCTAATAGAAACATCGAATTCAAATTTATACTTAAAAAAAAAAAAAAAAAACCGTGGCTTAATTAAGTGCGTAGACTATTTTATATTTTAGGAGGTGTAGAGCCTAATAATAAAGTAAATTTGCCCCTTGACGATGATAAGCAAAGCCCATGTTTTTTAACTGACTAGTCACTGTAGACTTTCCAAAGAGTAGTCGCCCCTGATAGAGCAGACACGAGCCTATATGGCCAAAGCATCATAGATTTATGTCACTGGCAGTCTTATGTATTCCAGAGAGTAATGATAGGGACACCAAAATTTTACACCAAGAACTTACACCATTGATATATCATTTTAGCCACATAACTTTAAATAGTGTGGTCTCATTTTAAAACAAAAAATGATTAAAATGTATACCACATCGATTATCTTGTGTAAACTTTTAGTGCAAGTTTTTGATATATCTATTATTATTCATATTCTATGATGTGTACCACACAAGACATAGCACATAGTGAAAGTTATAAGCAAATATATGAGCAATCCAAGAAAACAGTACTAGGAGGTAGTGAAATAGATTATCACGTATTTGAGAGGTTACAGACTTAGTCCCATGTTTTTGAAGATCAGATTTTGGGTCTATAAGGTCACGTTGATATTCATAATAAGGTTGGTGTGATATATATTGAGAACATGAAGAGTACCACTAGGCATATGTACATACTAGGTGGTACAACAATTAGTGATTGAGTTTCAAAAGTTGAAGAAGGTTGTCGCTCTCTCTGCTATTGACGTAAAATATGTTGCTATAGTAGAAGCCAGTAAGTAGTTGGTATGATTGCAATGCTTTTTGGAGGAATTTGGTCATAAGCAAGAAAAGAGTATCATGCATCGTGACAGTTGGAGTATCATCTCAACCTAAATATCGGGCTAGTAGTAGCAGAAATAGAATTTAACTTAATTTAGAAACTCCTTACTTATTTGCAATAATGTCAAAAAAAAAAAAAAAGTTCCATCATTTATAAAATATTTTGGACTTTGAAAAGTCTTAGAATGCCAATTAGTGAACCTATCCTTCAGTTCTATGGTCATTATTAAAAATAGATCGAATAATAATGAAGAAAAATAATCCAAAGTCATGCATCATCATCACATAAATACTATGGTATATATGTTTGCATACATAAAGTGAAGTAGTAATCTTGCTCAATGCTTATCTAGTTCTACTAAAATCCAAAATAGAAACAAATACCAAATCTCAATCCAACTTTCCAAGTATTTCCAAAAATTCAAGCTACTCTAGCCAAGTGCCTCTTAATCCATTATTAATCAACAAGATTATACTGAATACCACTTAAGGAGGGAATGAAGAGAGTGAGCATAAAATACCTATTAGGAATCCAACTACCTTTTTTGAAAAATTATTTTGAGCTCTGAAGACACCTGCATAGTTAGTTATTCTAAAAATAGTTTGCAAACTATATATATAAATATATATATTAGGCACCAATATTCTAGTAAGTTTTTTTTACTTATCTATAGATATTGTTTTGCCAATTGAAATTGGTCACGCATTTCTTTTCATGATAAAAGATGGAGAGAAAAAATATTAAATAATGAGTATTATCATTTTTATACTTTGTATTTTGACACTCTGTTCAAATTATACATTGTGTTTTGGTTATTATCAACATTATCCCTTAGATTTTTAAATCTATTACAAATTTATATTCTGACACTAATTTAAAGCGGTTAATACCAAGATGCTGTTTAAAAAATTGAAAATAAACTGTATAAAAACTGATCCGAGAATAAGTTTATTAAATCATCTTGGTAAATTAACTACTCTAAATTGGTGTCAGGGTTTAAATTTATAACATATTTTTAAATTTAAGGGTCAATGTTGATAATAACTAAAACACAAGGTATAAATTGAACAAAGTATCAAAATACAAAGTATAAAAGTGATATTATCCCTTATTTTTATTTTTTTTCTAACTATTCAAATTATGGTAGCCATTAGTTCATGATCTAATGGCTAAAAAAAAAAGAATACTTATCAATAAGTAAAAAAAATACCTATTGGATTGGGAACCATATATATATATATATTTTATATATGTATATTCCAAAACGAGTAATCATCAATATAAATATCAATATATATTGTAGAAAAATAGTATACTTTATATAACATAATTCAACTAAGACCAATATGACCTCTCGTCACTAATCCAAGATCTCCCCCAAAAGTGGCCATGCTACGTAACTGACACATCTACCCAAGACCTGCCGAAATGGCAATTGTTAGAAGATCTCGCGAGTTAATTAACATACTCTGCCGAAAGGGCAACTTTTCTCATACTTCTAAAATTGTATTTTAATGCAACAAACTCCAAAAGCAACTTGCAAAAAAAGCAAGAAAGGTTTCAACTGTTTTAAAACCTAAAAAGAAATTCTCTAAAACCAAAAGCAATGCTTAAAAGATCCCTAGACAAGTAATTAGTTTCTTTTGTGTTTCTAGAAGTCATTTTTGTTCTTAGTGTTCTAAGGTATGTAAAAAGGAAATTTTTTTGTAGTGTCTACTAAATTCTTACAAAATGCTTAAGCAATCAAAACGTGATAAACTCATGAGCTGTGTACTGGTAACTTCTTTGTTGATGGCTGAAAAAAAAATATAATAATAGTGAGACCTGCAAAATTATTCAGCGATAGTGTTTTATAAAAAACAATATTATGACATACTTTTCTGAAATAAAATAATGACATATATTTATATTACAGCACTGGCAGAGCCATGTTGATCAGATGCCCCTTGGATTTTGAGAAAAAGAAAAAATATATCTTTAAATGATGTACATTTTAGCCAAAGTATGTATATATAACATAGAAAGGAAAAAAACAAAATAATGGAATTTCAATATAATAACAATAATAATACTAAAAATAGTAGGACACTTAAATTACAACAAGGAACCAAGGTTTGTATATCATATAATCTCCTTAAAATAGATTCGCCTCCTTTCGAATAGTGCTGAGGTCGTTAGGCATCTATCTCCTAAGATACAACAGTTGATGATAAGCAGCGATTGTCGCACCACAAGTACTACTTCGGCAAACTGAAAGAAAATGTTCAAACTCTATCACACTGAGGCCTATACTCTAGAGAACTTTGAGAAGAGAGGAAAGACAAGAGAAAAATTTCTTGCGTAAAAGAGTTATTTTGAGCGTATTTTCTTGAAGGGGGGGAAGAGTCAATTTATAATTTTCATATGGGAGCAGTTACAAATTTGGAATTAACTAAGATTTAATTCTAAATAAAATATTTTATATAAAATGTTTAAACAAATTTAATCTAAACTAGATTAAATTTGGTAACTCATTCAAAAGACGTTTTAGACAAAAAATGTTTAACCATGAAACCGGTCTCTTTTCCTAAACAAATTTAATTTATACAATGAATTTAGCAGTTTTAAAATCTCTAAAAATTAATCGGTATTAGCAGATTCATTTTTCTAACTATACATGTATTAATAAATTCAATAATTCATAATTCATAAATTTTTTTATTAATTTTAGATTTCTATATTTGACCCCTTTAAAAATTAGATTTTAGTTGTTTTTTAGTCCTTAAATACTAAATATTTATATCATTAGTATAATTATGATGTCGGCATAGCAGTAAGAATGTCCTATTTAGAGCATTTTCTATCCATCTATATTCGAATCCTAGAATGGACACTTGTTTTGATGGCCATGTGCCATGATTCTTCTTGCTTCACCTTTGGTCCAAAGATTGTTCTAATGACAGCACCGATCTCAGCCCTTTTCTTTTTTCAAAAAAATTGAAACTTTTTTTTTGTGTTCTCTTTATCTTTTTTCCCCCTCTAGATTTTCTCTTGTCCAATATTTGTTAATAATTCATTTTGTTTCTTGGAATTAATTTATTGTTTTCTAAGGGAAAAGAAGGAAATTCTTTATAGAATTTATTGCTTTTAGCAATTATTTTATCATATTAGGTTATGTAGAATTAGAAAAAGTTCTATGTTGAAAACATGTGAATTTTGTGTGTCTTTATACAATAAGTGGTTTTCTATATCAAATTTGAAAGATAGTTTAAATAAAAATTACTCGTCATTTTAATGAAAAACAAATTATTAATGATAATATGGACAAATTAACTTTATATATCCCATTTCCACGAAAAAAAAAAAAATGTATATCTTATTGTTATTACGAGGTTAGAATGCCGATTTTAAATGAGAATATGGATATCAAACAAATATTTACTTAATTATTATTTAAGCTAGCGTAAAATTTTGATTTTCATTTTTGCCCCTGTAGCGTATGTTTATGTTCCAATATAAGCTATATTTGCAGTTTTCCTACGTTTGAATATAGGGGTCAAATGTTTGTTATTACTTTGATGGCTACACAGTTTTCTAGGTGAGGATAGTAAAAAGTTTTTTAAAAAGAAAAAAATACAAAAATTCTAATAGAAACCATACATATATTTGGTGTACCTAGCTAAAAGGATATTATGCGATATCGATTGGGTTTTCTTATACTTGGATAGTGCTCGAATTTTGTTACTACTTTGATAGCTACACAGTTTTCTAGGTGAGGATATTAAAACACAGTATTTGTTTCTTCTGATAATTAGAATTTTACTTAAATTTGGTAAATGTTTATAGTGTACGTACCTAGCTAAGAGAAGATATGCTATTGGATATACTTAAACACTAATTAAATTGCTATATCACTATGAATTAATTACATCTATATTCAAAATATGAAGAATATTGGGCGACTCGGAATTTTGAAAGAAGATAAAAGATAATGATGATCTGAATACTTTTTTCTCTTTTTTTCCTACTTTGTATTTGACTTACGTACGCCTTTTAACGCTTGGGCTAAATCCAGGAAGTAAAAAACAAAACCTCTTCCTATCTCTCTCTCTGTTCTTTTTTTTTTAAATTAATATCTATCGGTGTTTCTAACAAGGTTTCCAAGTATAATCTCATTTAAATATATGTTACTGAAGACATCTTGTATAGCCAAAGCTCGAAATTAATTATCCCTTGACATGTCATTGACTTGATTACATACAAGCGTTAAGCTTCATATATAGTTTCTTTTTATCTTTACATTAATTTCTCTACACATATTTCTAGTTGCTGTCCGTCTAAACATGTGTAGTGGGCTGCTGACAAGGAGCAAAACCGCAACAAACATTGCCAAGCAAAAGGCAAATATATATATATATATATATATATATATATATATATATATATATATATATATATATATATATATATATATATATATATATATATATGCACCAATAAAGTAGCTTAGTTTTTTCTTTTTTTTTTTATCTATCGATATAGTATTGTTTGCACAATTAAAATTCATATCGCATATAAAAATGTGGATAGAGAAAAATATTAAATAATTGGTATTTATTTTTGTTATTTTTTTCTTAACTACTTAAATTATGGTAGCCATTAAATATGATCCAACGTCTAAAAAAAAACTTATTAAGTTGCGAACATATATATATATGGTTCCCAATCTAATAGGTATGTTTTTTTTATTTATCTATAAATATTTTTTTTAGCCGTTGGATCATAATCTAACGGCTACTATAATTTGAATTATTAAGAAAAAAATAATAAAAATAAGTACTCATTATTTAATGTTTTTCTCTCTCTAACTTTTATTATAAAAAGAAGGTGCGTGACGAATTTTACCAAAGACAAAATCGATAGACATATAAGAAATAAGGGACTCTCCATTAATCCCGTATCTGTTTGATCTCTAAAAGTGGATATATAACATTCTTTGAGTCCATTATCTTCGTACGCAACAAAACTTGATTACATCATCAAGTTTAATTAACATCAACTTGATTACATCATTACCAAAAAAAAGAAAAAACTTGATTACATACAAGAAATTAACATCAAATGGAAGTTTAATTAGATACATTATTAGTTATACTTAGATAAGTATATATATTAATATATATATATATATATAGCATGGTAATTCTAGAAGTTACATATTAAATCAAGAGATAAACAAACCCACAAAATGCCATGGACGTCATGCCTAAATTCCAAGACCCCAAGAAACTGCATTAGTATCTGTACACAAACAAGTTGCATAAAGAGTTTAATCCAGTTGATTATTAAGTATACCCATATCTCACCGTGTTCCAGTGAGCTTAATTAGGACTCTCCGCAATTCGCATTGTTTCTCAACTTGTTGGTTTTAATAATTATTTAATTATCAGTGGAAGTACTACTGTTTTAAATATTGTTCTATCATATATATATATATATATATATATATATATATATATATATATATATATATATATATATATATATATATAATCTGCCTTGCGAAAAGATCATCATTAGCAAATTAATAAGATTTTCGAACTAGTAATAGTATTAGGCGATGATGCCAAAGTGGGCTAATATTTAATTACTTTATAATATATAATCTCAACTACATATGTTAATAAAATCCAATCACTTGATTGACAAATTTGGGTGATAGATTCGATTCGATCGGTGGAATTAGGGTTTAAATTTGTCTCTACTAGCCCATATCCCTCCAGGGGCAAACTTTATTTAACCCCATTTTCCCTTTTCAATTCCCTTCCACATCAACTCTCCATATCATCACATCATATCTGTTATATCTTAAATGTGTTAGAAAACACTATAGTACCATGGCTACTGAGCTTGGCCTTCTCTCATTGACCCACCTCCACAAGTTGGCTCAATCACAGGACAACCAAACTCAAAATCAAAATCAAAATCAAAATCATATTCAAAACAATCAAGATCATCATCAATTAAACCCTAATACTTTAACCACTCCTAGTACTTTTACTACTACTACTAGTACTGCTCCTACTCCTTGGATGTGGAACCCTAAGGCTCATCATCATAATCAGGAAGCTGAGGAGGACTCATGGGAAGTGAGGGCCTTCGCGGAGGACACCGGCAACGTCATGGGGACCACGTGGCCGCCGCGTTCCTACACCTGCGCCTTCTGCAGGAGGGAATTCCGGTCAGCGCAGGCTCTCGGCGGCCACATGAACGTGCACCGCCGCGACCGCGCTAGACTCCACCAAGTCATGCCGCCTCCCAATTCCATAATCAACCACCACCACCACGCCACCACGGCATCTGCCTCTTCTACCTCCTCCTCGACCTCCTCTTTCCTGATTCCCGCCCGGGAATTCGTCGCCGCCAATGGCAGCAGCGGCGGATTATGCCTTGTCTACCCATTTCCAAACCCTAATTACAGCGCCGCCACTTTCAGCAGTATTAATCCTCCGACGAGCACAGCTTTAAACGCATGCACCGATCATCATCAGCCCTCGCCTTCGCCCTCCACTCTTCTGTCCATCTCGCCCTATCTGCCTGGAAACTTGGCGGGCGGCGGGGCACGGCCGCCTGGAGCTGGAAGTACTAGTACTAGTAATTATTTCAATGCTTATCCTCACAGGGCTGAGGAATCCTCGGATCATTCAAGTCATCATGATGAAAATGAAGAGCTTGATCTGGAGCTTAGGCTAGGGCATGGTCCGACCCCATCTTAACTAGCTAACAAAGACAAAAGCCTTAATTTTTGGGTAATGGATTTTATTGATTTTGATCATTGTTTGTTCATTAAGGAAGATTACAATGTATAATAAAACACGATATTCTAGCTATATAGCTTTCTTTTTGTGCGTGAATTCTCTCTAGCCTTTGGGGGGGTTATATTTTTTATGGTTTAAATTTATGTTTGTAAGAGTGAAATAGAGCTACATGAAGAGAGTATGTAATTGTGTGATTTTAGAGCTTTGCAAAAAATGGAACAAAAATTAAGAGATGAAGGAAGCCATGAAAGAGCAATGACCTATAAATTTAAATAAAAAGGAAGATTAAATTTGAGTAATAAAACAACATTTTTTGATGAGGAGTAATAAAACAACATAAGACAATAAAAGAGTACTTTAAAAAAATTTTTCCTCATTTCTCTCTCTTCTTTTTTATTTTTACGAGTGATGTACTGATAAAGTTTGCAGTGCAGTGTCATTTTCTATTACAGATTTCGGAGTGGGTTATAAGAAAAAAAAAAATTTGTCTGAGCATACATTTCCGTGGGGATTATTACTATCACGTAGGGACTATGGGATTCACACCTCCTGTTTCGGAAAACTACGGAAATGCCACTCTCCACCAAAAGCACTTCTCAAAAGTAGTGTTGGTTTGCTTGGCCATAAATGGCCAATACAGCGAGAGAAATCCAAGGCATTTAATTGATTTAGAGAGTAGTTCATATCAAGGTAAATTCCATTAATTGATCACACTCAGACGACAAATATACTTCCTTTAATATTATTACACTACAGTTTTTTTTTTTTAAATATTATATATTGTGATTGATTTGAGTTATTATTATTATTATTATTGTTGTTGTTACTAAATAATATAATAGGACAAATGGTTAGATATTAATCCACTAATTTCCTTAATTTTTCTCTTAATTAATTCCCTTCCTCATACTTTGCTTTCCTTTTACCATTTAATTACCTAGCAATGTTCGATAATATTCCATAAATTCAAAGTTAAATCATTTTGATTATAATAGGATAAATGGTTAGATATTAATCCACTAATTTCCTTAATTTTCCTCTTAGTTAATTCCCTTCCTCATACTTTTCTTTCCTTTTACCATTTAATTACCTAGCAATGTTCGATAATATTCCTTAAATTCAAAGTTAAATCATTTTGATTATAACATTTTTAAGTCAAATTATTGAGTACTAGTTATACTATTGATGTTCAAAATTAATAAAATAAATTAAGGAGGATTGTTGCTTGTTCTCTATATTTGAAGGAGTCTTAATTTGCCGCTTTGGTTAATGAATATACAAAGATTTTGATCCCAAATTGAGCAAGAAATGTTTATATTCTCCAATATTTTTGAAAACTTTTTGGTTACTTTGGTTATCAATTGATTAGATTATTAGAAAAAAAAATTTTAAAATTTATAAATATAATTTTAAAAGTAAAAATTTCCATAGTTTTGTGATCACCATTAGAGAAGAAATTTATAAAAATAAACCAAGCATTATTATCAGTATTCTCATAATCCAGGCATAACAATTATACAGGCCGAGTCCGTGAAACAGGCCTTTAAGTATTAATACAAGCTAAGGTAAATGAACATATTTATTTTACAAAGTTACCAAATTATCGAAATCAGTAACATGCTCCTCACTACTCTGACCCTGAGTTCTCAAGGTCACACTGAGCACTACCTGAGATTGGAAAGAATAAGGGGTGAGTATTCACATGCTCAGTAGGAATTCAATTACTTTTTTAAATAGATGCAATTCCTTAAACCTGCATAATAATACCTTTAAAATCCATTTATAAATCAAGTTTATAAATCATTGGAATCCAGAATAAATATATATATTCAAAACCAAAACCACATCATCATACATATTATACATCAACAGGATATAAAAGTGAGCTCTCATCCTCCTATCACGGCTCTGTAATACCTCTGTAGTAGAGGTACCTAGCATCCTAACACTACCCGAAGGCGTATCAGCAAAAACCTGCGTAGGGGCCTAGGTCTTTTACCTAGTGCTGTAGCAACTCGCCAGCTATCTAAAATACAACGATATAATAATGGAACTCAAGTGTGTGATTCTATAGTATGTACAACATGTAACAGTTCACAACAATCATGCATCCAAGAGTCAAATCATGCTTTAAAAATCTAACTTGGTATTATTCTGGGATTTACTGTAACATGGGCAGCACACCGCTGTTTTATCCCATATTCACAATGTAAAAATATATATATATGGGTTTGGTTTAAATAGTTACAACAATATTTACCCATGGATGGTTATAATGGTTTAAGCCATTAGATCTATATCCTACGGTGGTGATTAGTTTGGTGGTTGGCCAAAAAAATTTAATGCTATTTATTACCATCAAAAAAATTTAATGCTATCACTACTTTTTTTAGTACCCATTCATGGTCACAAAAAAATTGTAACCATTGAGAAGTTCTCCATATATATATATATATAAATCCATACAGTCCAATTCCAGTATAATCCAACAATTTTCAACAATTTCTGAAATCATCATAAAAATCACGATTTTTCATAAATAAATTCAATGCAATTAAAACTCAAAACAGACATAAAATCAGGTAATCAAACCCCTACCTCGATATAGCAGTAATACCAAGCTAATGATGCTCCAAGAAATTCCCGTTACTCATTTGGGCGTTCGAACGACCGTTTCGGGATGCTTGTAAGTCCACCTGAAAAAGTGACTTTTCTACCGGAGCCTCAGATGGAGAAACGGAGGTCACTACTGAATTCAGAGCACCCATAAACTCTGGTTTAAACATATACTTTATTAAAAGTGAGTCCCGATACAGGACCCAACTCATAGTACACAAAACGGTATTATTCAAGAGCCACGAAATTTCGATTTTCATGCCACTTTGAAATATAGTGATATTTTATATCAAAATTTATCTCTCGACCTCACTGAGTGCAAATTCGAAGTTGGAATTCAGTTTCGACGTCCCGAGCATCAAATGGGCTTTAAAATTCAAAACCTATGAATATACCACTTTTTGAAAATATTTAGAAAAATATCCTCTTTTTCTATTTGGAAATCACTAGAATTCCAATTACCATTTTTACTTCTCCCAGTCGTAATTATTCATAATTTTTACCCATCTTTAACCTAATATAATTACTTCGTGTAAAATAATTACCTAACGAAATAATTATAAAAATATCACTTTTTACAAACTTTGGTAAAACGGTCAAAACGGTAAAAATCTTACCCGTAGCGAGTTAACGACTGAGAGCGATTAGAAAATGACAGTGACGACAAGACGAGTCCAACAGTGCCAGTGGTGTTGCGAAAGAATGTCCAACAGAGGAGCTACAACCGAAAAAGTCCATGGTGGCCGGAATCTTTAACACGGTCGATCTGCGATTTCCAACGGCATTTCACGGTGAGGATGGGCACTAGTTCGTTAGCAGCTGGGGAGGAGCATAGGCAGGCGCATCGGCGGCGAGGCATGGCAGTGTACCGGGGGTGAAGCCAAACAGCTCTGGCTCCTTTTCTCTCTCTCGGGTCGTCACTTGTAATAAGATGAAGTCTTATGAGGATTTTAAGCAATTATCAGTAACTGTAGTACCCATTAAACAATTCCATATATTTTAATTTAATAATTCGAAAATTTAAATTACCAAAATGCCATTGAGTCAAGAAAATTACTTAATTGTCCCTCTTTAAATAACTAGTTTTCACATTGATAACCTTTCAATTATACTTGTTGTACCACTTTGGTACTTGCATTTTCAACTTACACATTAATGGCCCCCTAAATCATATTATTATTGCAACAATGACTCTTTTTTAACAAACTATTAAATATTTAACAGAAATGCATCACTACAAAGCATATAGTTGGGTAACTATAGTTAAGAATAAGACTCTAAATTTTCAACTCACACAATTTACTACCAAGACTTAAAATTATTGCAACAATAATCATTTTTTCATAAAATATTAAATTTTTAACATAAATGAGTCATGTGCAAAACATACAATCATGTGCAAAGTATACAATTTGATAACTATGACAGAGAATGAGATTATGTATGACTCATAGAAGTAAATAATGCCCAATTATACGCTTTGTCCTAACTATTTTCTGCTGAAAAAATTAGTAATTTGTGATAAAATAAGGGTCATTGTTGTTAGTTTTGCATAATTCAATGGTCATTATTATGTAAATTGAAATTTTAAGGGCCAATGTGGTATAATGGGTTAATTTAGGAGCCGTTACTATAATAAACCCCTATTGGTTAGCTAATAAAGCACTATGAATAAAATTGCGAGTAATTAGGGATACCAATATCTTATACCAAAAACTTACACCAGCATTCATTTCAACTACTTCTTTTTTGAAAGTGGGACTACACGATTTGAAGTTATGTTTCTAATAATGATGTCACATCACTGGTGTATGTTTTTGGTGCAAGATTTTGGTGTCCCAATCTTTACTCTAAAATTGCTTATAGGTGTCAGCCTAGCTAGTTGAAATGTGCCAGAAGATTAATATTAATTCTTTCTATACTCCTTATTTGTCCAAGAAAAAAAAAAAGAAAAAAAACTGCAAATTCCGTAGTAGATATGTAGTGTACATGATTAAAATCGAAAACAAGGTCGAGAATTTAGAAAACTTAGATGATAATGTTAGGATCGACTATCACTCTTTTTGTTTTCACAAATAAAGTGTTGTCTTGATTCTCCACTCTGAGTCTCTCAGAGTCCCCATATGTGATTTGAAAAAAGAGAACGCAATGTTACTCTTTTTCTGAATATTCTATTTAATTAAATAAATTATTTAACTACTTATATAGACCGTTAATTCATTCTAAAAATTAATTAAATGAAACACTAGTTTCTCATTAAAAGTGATTTATTTAAGAAAATATATGTTAGTATTTCATTAATTTTAATCTATTTCTATATATTCCTTACTTACATCTAATTAATAGCTATCTAAATATTAGAAAGGAAATTAAGTTAGTTTCAGATCTATCTTCTAATAACTAACGTAAACATAAGAAAGAAACCCTTGACTTTTTTTTTTCTAATTTCTTTATTCTATTCACTTTCAAAAAAAAATCTTGTTACATATGATTCTTGTCATAGATTTTCCGTTGTTCTCGTGTTGCATATTGTAACAAATTAATTACCAATACAGTGGTTCTCCAATTTTACTTAGTAATCACACTTCCTTTTAATGTGGAGGGTCCATATGTAGTTCAAATTTTTATTCACCAAATAAAAATAAAAATATAAAAAACTTGAGAATAATCAAGATTCAGGATTATTATAATCCAGTAGGTATTTTTTTTTTTTTTACCTATGCATAAGTATCAATTTCGCTAATGAAAATTTATCATGCACATTTTTTTATAGTAAAAAATAAGAGAGAGAAATAGCATTAATGATGTACGTCTTTTCATGTACTCCATTATAGCCGTTAGATCACCATTAGATGATAATCTAACGGTTAAAAAAAAAATTACCTACACATAAGTAAAAAAGAAAAAAAAAATAGATTGGCAACCTATATATATATATATATATATGTGTATGAATATCAGTATTAAGTACTTAATTCTAAACGTCTCAAAAATATGTGTATTTAGTTTTGAACCTAGAAATTAGAATAAGGTGGTTCATGCACTTGCTAAAAATTTTCTTAGTTTTAAGCCTTATATGGCATCTTATGAGGAAATTGCTGATTATGCTTCTTTTAGTGAGATATGGATTTCATTATAGATCCGTAATTACATAATTAGAGATAAACATTGGCAAGAATCAATCCACAGTATCCAGGGACATTGCAAAGCCAACAAGCGGGTCACCATATTAATTTCCAGAACGGGGAATATTTTGGCAACAACCATTGCCAGCTAAAGAAACAAAATATCTAATATCATCAACTAAAGAATCTTACTAATGTACTAGTAGGCTATCGCTAATAATTTACTTCATTATTCAAAATATTATAGTTAGAAAAAGTGAACTGAATGGCTGATGATACAGATAGTTCTGATTCACTTTCTTTTCTTTTTTTTTTTAATGTATATACGTTGAGAATTGTCCTAAACATACATATGTTACACTAAAAATTCATGAATTTATTTATATATATGGATAATATGGTTAATTTTTACAAAAATAAAAGAGTACCTTAATAATAGTTAAAATTTTCTTCAAAAAATATTACATCTGTCATTATATTAACTTTTTTCATAAATTCTATTTATTGTTATATCAAAATTAAATAATACAAAACACACTTTGAAATACATGAAAAAGTAATAATATAAAAATCTATTGGGATAAACATAAACTTAGTTTGAAAGAAAAAATAAATTAATGAGAACAAAAATGAAATTAATGAAAAGTGTATACACGGCCAAAAAAAATGCACTTGCACAGTTTATTGTCATTGATAAAAATGATTATTTTTAAGTACATTTGGCTTAAGTACATAGATGATCTGTTATACATTTCAAAAATATGTTGCAAAGCAAATATATTGTACGGATATATGAGGATATTCGTGGTGTAAATGCGGTTAAATGATTTATCTTAACCGTGCGGTTAAGATTAGTGGAGTTTATCACACCACACTTCAAATACATATGGTAGGGTGCAATATATATATATAATATATATATTATATATATATATAATATTGTGGTTACACTATTTTTTTTTTTTTTTTGAGAGATATTGTGGTTACACCATTACCTGCTATGTAATAAATAAAGTTCACTTGTCAAATGAAAAAAATATAAGCACTTATATAATTAGTCAAAATCTCAAAATATTTAGATTTTCATAACTTAAATATATGTGCATGTTAGATTTCTCCTAAATAACCTATTAAATTTGACGCTCATGAAAATTCATAGAAGTATTAAATTTATATAGCATGTGGTGAGGTGCAGTAGTAGTTAATATAGTTTGTCAAAGTCCCAAATCGCAATTCTCGAAAAAAAAAAAAAAAGGTCCAAATCGCACTAGATCAATTGAGGAGAATTGGACCCCAACTCGTACGATGAAGAAAAACTAATTACGGCACTGCGCACGTGATATGGGTTTGGCAGTTTCCTCAGTTAAGTGGTGGAGATTTTATGCACTGGCTGGCAATTCGTGTTATTATACATGTTGTATTTGGATCGACACGATTACAACATGACGTAATAACATTCTAACTCTAACTCGAATATGATACGATTAATAAATGTATCAAAAATTAAAATCCGAATACAACACAATTAATACACGTGTAATACGAAAATGTATAGTTCATTGAATAAATGTGTCATGTATCATATTATGATATATTTGATATGATTATTCAAAATTGACATGATTATCCAAATTTAACACGATTATGCACTAATTAATTCAACTAAATACTGTAATTATGTTTAGTTACAATCAAAATCATATTTAAATTATTAAAATACTAATAAATGTGTCATATTTGCGTCATGTTGACACGATACGAAAACGACTCGTTGAATTAATGAGGCTTATAGAAATATGACCAAATTTTGGGCCCAATTTCAGTAAATGTCCCTTTGTCAAATGTTATAGCAAAATGTCTGGTATATATGCTTATATACTAAGTGTAAAATTTTATATACCAAGTATAAAAAATTATATACATAGTGCATTTCAGTACAGTAAATAAAATTGGTAGATATGTATATCTACCAAGTGTAAAAATATATATACCTAGACATTTAGCTATAAAATTTTAAAAGTGGACATCTACTTAATCAAATTTAAAATTTTGGTCATCCACCTAAATTTTTCTTAATTAAATATGTTACATGAGTCATTTTTTAATTAAGCGGGTTGACCTAAAATTCACCTGTTTATTATTCATGTCATATGTATCAATCCAAAATTGACACAAAAATTGAATGAATCACCCAAATCCGTTTACTATGTGTTATTTTTGAATCGTATAACTTGTTGTGCAGCAACTTTGTCGGCCCTACTCTAAAATACAAGCATGAGGGAAAAGTTTTTTAGAGAAAAAAGGCAACTACGGGTTCTGCTTTCAACTAGAAAAAATAATTTGAATACATGGAGCAATTAATTGTTTGATGGATCTCTAGACTATGCATGCAGAAAAAATATTGCATTTAGTTTTTTATTAACTATAAATGTATACAATAGATATCAGCATGATGTTTAAACTTTCAAAAGGTCTTACCATTAGCCTCATACAGACGTCAATTTCTTCATGTTCCTATTGATTTTTAAAAAGTTTATGCCTTATAAAAGTGCCATTATTATTTTTAATGAATAATGCCTAGAATAGAGGATAAGTATCAAGGAAGAACTCAAACATCTCAACACAGTTGGCACTCAAGAGGTTCTCCATCTTACATTCAACGACTCTAAACTAGAAAAATTATATTAAAATAAAATAAAAAAGAGTAATACAAAGCAAAACAACCAAAAGGAAAATATATATATATAATAAAAATAATAAAAAAAGAACACCAAAAAGTGGGAGAGCTCTTGAACTCTGCCTCGTTAAAACTTTAATTCTTTTTTTTTTTTCGGTTAAAATGCCTCATTAAAACTTGATCAGGAAAAACCTATCCTTAAACCCAGTGGGAAAAAAACATCGCCAGGAAAAAGAATATTAGCAAAAACAGTAATAGGGTAAACAATATGATAGCTATTAAAAAACCCTAGACATAAAGTTTGAAGCAGAATATTATGGAAGAATAAACACGAAAACAAGCTAATTAATTTATCCACCGAGCATTTTTCTTTATGAAAAACATGAGCGACTCTAATATCCATCCTTCTCTGACGATGAAGACAAAGGCACCATTAGCCATGATTTTCCAAGGATTAGAAACAAGGCCCTTTTCAATTGTCATCAGTACAAGGGAAGAATTGGATTCAATCCAAAGTTTATTCTAACATTTTTCTAATTAAAGCAATGTTAATTCCTGCGATACCTGCTAATAACTCGCTTTGAGAGCAAACCCCACTGGAAGCCATAAGCAAAACAACATTTAATGAAACCTCTACTACTCTTGAAACACATCCTGAAGGATCCAAAGCACCTTGAGAATCAGTGCTGAGCTTTACCCTGCCCGGATTAAGAGGGTACCAACAAAATTTACTTATAACAGCACCATTATTTGTGTTTAATAATTTGACATATTAACCGTGAAATTATGGTATGTGAATTTTTTAAAAGCTTAAGTACTACATATATACATTTAGAAACTTTTGTTTGAATGCGTACATCTTTGTTATCAACATGACACCACTAAAATGATTAGTATCTGTCTAGAAACAAGTTTTCAAATTACAATAAATATATGTATTTTTTTTTTGTTCATTAATTTACATTGAAAACTTTGAAAATAGTACTAATAATAATAATTTGTGAAACAATTACGTATTTCTTTTCATTTCGTTTAAATTTAGGTGCTATTATAAGACTCCTAGTTTTGAAGTTCAGTAATCAAAATAGCAACACAGTTTACCAACCATAGGATTCACTTGGGGTATATATTTATTTACGGGGGCTGCAAAATTAACTTTCTATATCAAAGAAGTACTTTGACTTTTCATTAGATACTTGATATTTGTCTAACCAGAACTTTCCACATCAGTCCGTGCAGGGTACATTAGTGGGCGCAAGTGTTGCAAACGAGAAATTTACACGTCATATCTTCCTTTTGTTGGGGAGCGCTTAATTGACTCGGGTACTCCTTTTTTCTTTGGCTGTGAATTGATTATTATGCACCTAAGCTTAAAAATTTTATGTTACTTACAAGCTTTTTGAAACAATACATTTTTGATGCAAGTACGCTCGACATCTTGTCTATATATGTTTTAGTTTATCTCTGTAGGCGTTCAGCTTTTAGCGCAACCCGAATTTTATCTATCTTATACCCTATAATTGTAGGGCCTTCTTATCTTTTTTCTTTTTTCTTGAAGAAATATTAAGAGAGGCTAATTTACTATATATCTATTCATTGACCGGAGGATAATTCATTCAAAAAAAAAAAATAAAGAGAGAGAGAGAGAAGAAAATAGAATCAAAACATAGCCAAAAAAACAAAAATAAAAAGAGTGACGCGTACGTAGAAGCTAATTCTTGTAGAGATAAGTTAAATCTCAATAAGATAATGGTGGTCTTATGTTCATTATATATTAACTCTTTCCATGGGTCAATAAGGAGAGTTTAGGATTACTTGGTCTTATGTTCATTAGGATATGTGTCGTCAAGTTGGTACATATCCTTGGTACTATATGGTATTCAAATCCAACCATATAACTGTACAAATTAATGAAAATATTTTTTTTTGTAAGGAATTAATGAAAATATTTAAAGATATGAAAATTACTTATCTTTTATAAAATAAATAGTTCTCTCTTTTCTACACATGCATTTGTATGTATATATGTGCATTGGCAGTTTGACGTACTGAGGCACTGACTGGTTCTCGGCGGCCTTTTCCTTGTTCTTACGCTATATTTATAATACGTTTCTTCTATTTTTCTATTGAACTCTAACTTGAAAAGTGATAGTCGGTTCATGTCGTTTCTCTTGGACCGTATATTTATGCAGAATTTTAGGAAAATGTCTATATTTTGAAACTCTTATCCTGAGTTGAGTAGAGTGTTGAGCATAGTTAAGTATAGAGAGTTGAGCATAATTAATTATTGTGTAGAGAGACTACTTCGTAAAGAATTGTAAATATAGGCCTTTTCGCGCCGGGGGAGGGGGGAGCCCCTTTTGCCGACTTATATATGTAGGCACTGTACATACATATACCCTCCAAACATCGCTTTACTTAATTCCCACATATAAAAGCTAGCTTAGCTTGGCTAACTGAGCATATTTTCACAACCTCTGATTTTCCCGTCCTTCCAAAATAAAACATACACTCCTCAACTATTATAAACAGAAAATCGGGTATTTTTTTGAAGCCCCCTGCATATGTGTGTATATATATATATGGGCGCGTCTACAGTAGGGGCGCCCCTACGTAGGGTCCTGTCTATTCACCGTTGGATAGGAATCTGTATATAAATAGATTCTCCACAGATTCCCGTTATTCCCCACAGATTCCCATCCAACGATAATTAAGGCATGACCCTACGTAGGGACGCCCTACCGTAGCTATCCCCATATATATATAGGTTGCCAATCCGGTAGGTTTTTTTTTTTTTTTACCTATGTGTAGGTATTTTTTTTTTTAGCCATCGGATCATCATCTAATAGTGATCCAACGGCTACAATGATGTGCATAAAAAGACGTGTATCATTAATGCTATTTCTCTCTCTTACTTTTTAATATAAAAAAAATGTGCAAAAAAAATTTCATTGGCCAAATTGATACCTATGCATACCAATCCGGTAGGTTTTTTTTTTTTTTACCTATGTGTAGGTATTTTTTTACATATATATATATATATGGTTTCCAATCCAATAAGTATATAAGTATTGTTTTTAGCCGTTGGATCATAATCTAACGGCTACCATAATTTGAGTAGTTAGAAAAAAAATAAATAAATAAATACACATTATTTAATGTTTTTCTTTCTCCGTATTTTACAACAAAAAGACGTGTGTGATCAATTTTAATTAAGCAAAACAATATCTATAGATAGGGAAAAAAAAAATATCTACTAGATCAGTGCCCTATATATATATATATATATATATATCTTTATCCTCCAGTACTAATATTGTACTTCTTCTCTTTTTTGTTTTTTTGTTTTTTTTTTTTTTTTTTTGCTATACACTGTATTGACAATATAATTTTATGGTGATTATTAGTATTAATTCCATGTAGTAGCGCTAAATCAGAGATCAAATAAGTTGTTTTCTTTTAATTAGTACTGCTCGAATTAGTATAGTGGTGGCCGGCGAGGGAAGTATGTAAAATATTATTATCCTCATCCGCAGTAAAAAACATACAATATACAATTCAGTTTCCCATATATATTATTCACAAATTTATCTCCAATACTTCCATATAGATATGCATATATATTATATATATATTCACGTATGCATCTTAATAAAACTTAGCTGATGAATCCAACAGTACTAGCTACTCTATATTCGAATATATTTTTGGGTGCATATACTTTAATTAGATATTGGCAGCACATAGTGTGGTCCAGTATCTAAAAAGTGAACCTTGTGCAGTGGCTCTGAATTCAATATAGCTAGTTAGGTGAATGCAACTGCACCAAATACATGACTCCAAGAACAGTCATCAAGTTTCTGCCTTTCGCTTTGAATTTTTCTTACAAGGTTAGCTAGCTCCACTGCTGATCAGCTTATTATATGTGTACACACACACATGTACATATATATATATATGTATATATGTGTGCATAACAGGTGATATGATTTTACTTAAAAACATTAAGGCAGGAAGTCAGGGTATATGAAGAGAAAACATGAAGAAGAAAAAGCCTTTTAATTAATGTGAATTTAAAATAATGCATATTATATGTATTCATAGATTTGAATAAATTAACAGCAACATAGAAGATAATCAAGTAAGAAATAGAGAACACTTTCAACATGCCAGTAGTAATGGTAGCGAGTGGACCACAAAATCATATCCCTTCCAAAGCCTATCCATCGGGATTCGAGGAGTTGCTTGCTAACACTGGATCCAAAGCTAGTTATATGCATATTATACATGATACAGACATATATATTTGAAGTCTGCCATACCTATATTATGACTAATTGAATTCGCTGATCCAAGATGTACCCGTAGTTTAGTCCAATATTAAAGTCCTCCTAGCTAGGCTGCTAGACAAAATATTAAATATTTAAAGTGCGGAACAAGCACATACGAGAAATTATTGACCTCATAAGCTTCCCATAAATGGATACATTTGAAATGTTGTTGTACAAAACCAAATTTGACCTGGTCCTCATTAACTTACATTCCTTCTGGTTTAATTGGTTGACTCATTTGTTGCATCCGGTAGCATATTTTAAATATATATATCAACGTACATAGATGTATAAGTATTTGGTCATTAATTATGTATATGAGTATGGTATTATAGAGGGTTGGAAATTTTCTACTGTCAACTACAATATGTATAGTACTTGCTGACAAGATTATGTACACGGCATATTTGGGTGTTTTGTTATTCGAGTGTGCGTGAGCATGTATACACATATATATACACATATATATACAATATATATGTGTATATATATCCTATATCTCTTTATAGGATACCCTCGATTTTTATCTCTAGCCTAAGCCATCAAAAACTATCAAAAACCCCTTGCACACAGCAGTCACAGTGGACCCCACCAGAATCCACAGCTAGACAGATCGAGCCAGCTAAGAGATCAGCACATACTTGATGATGATGATTATGATGGTTTCAATTTTCCTTTGGTCCCCTCCTTCTCTAGTTTCCAATTTTTCTTTCTTCCCTCTTTCTTGAACGACATATATGTTACATATATTTAATTAAAGAAGTTGATCTGCGAAATCTAATATTAGCCATGAATTCAGTGTCCATGTTCATTTATGGGGGCTCACTGCACTGCACAAGATGCCAAGAAAAACAATAACGATTTATGTTAGCTAGAGGGTGTACTGCGAGATTCTGAACGTTCGTGTTGTATGTGTGGCTGTTAATTAAAGGTTTGCTAAAAAGTAGGGGTTAGCTAGTCAGGATTATGGAGGATTAATTTTTGTGGGACTACATTTTATAAATTAATGAATAGTATACTAATAAGTCTCCTTCGTAGATTATGTAAATTAATGTATGGATTTCTGTTTAATATTATATTGCTAATATATAGGAATGTCTACTTTGAAACTTTATAAATAGCTAGCTCTTGTATTCAACTATAATTTTATTGACCAAAATAGAACAATGGAGTGAATAATTCTTTGTGAGAGGATTCTTAGGTTTTTCAGGTGGGAGAAGATTGAGAGTGGAATTGGACAAAAATCCTTATATGCAACATTTAAAAATGCAATTGTTACATTTTTTTTTTATATTTATGAGGTTAGTGACATTTGTACCAAGCGTGAGGGATACCTGTGTGACTAAAAGATTCTAGTGACACTTGAAATGTCATTGTATCATCATTTTTAGTGTTATTTATAAAATACTACTATATTATATTAATGGTACTTTCAAATGTCACTAAATTATTTAACTTAATAAATAAAAAAATGAGTTTTAGTGATATTTTAAATATATCATTAAACCATATTGATGGCATTTGAAAAAATGAAACTAAAAGAAAATTAACGGTTAGATACAAAAATTTTGATTTCAAAAAGTTTTTCTTAGTCAAACGATTATAATCAACGGATTTATTTTTATTATCTTAAATGATCAATAGAAAATATTGGTTACCAAACGTATGTTTCGTTGCTAATTATTATACCTAGTATGTTTTTTTTTTTTTGCATTTAAATAAATTGAATTAATTTTTACAAGTTCTTTTTTACTATTTCGTAATCTGAGAAATAATCCCAAGATAATATTGACCATAAAAATAAAAAAACTATAAAAATAAAGTAAATTAATATTCATCAATAAAATAAATCAATTTACGTGAACTCATCAAAATTACACAAAATTGTGTAGAATTGAAGGCGAAAAAAAAAAAGAGAGAGAGATCATCAACTTAATGATGAATTGAATTCTTCATTTTGCTTAAATAGTCCGATGCACAGACATATAGACAAAAGAAAGAAAAATAAATAAATAACATTTTGCTATAGAAAATAATATAAAAGTTTCCAATTTCCTATAGAAGTAAAAAGAATTTATAGATCACACTCCATACGTGTATGCCTTCTTTTTCATCTTTTATTAATTTTGCGCTATCCAAATAGCTTTCTTTCTCTATAAAGGAGTTGTACATCCATTTTGTTAAATCGGTAAAATCTAACAAAATAATTCAAGAAACGCGCGTTAAAACAAAATTGTTAAAATCAAAACAAATAACTAGCTTGCAAAAAGAAATATGAAATGAAAATTTGAAGATGACCCTTAAGATTACAATAAAGTTTGAAAAGAAAGGAGAGACTTTGAAAAGAAAATAAGATGAAATTGACATGGCTACACTTTATCCAAAGATAAGCATATTTTAGTTGATGGAGTGTTGAAGACATGAGAAAAAATATGATGTGCTAAATGAGTTAGTTTTCATTTAAAATTTGTTTGAAATTTGGTGATATGATAAATTTTAGGAAATCTAAACAAATTTAAATTTAAATTTATTTGAAAATTTCAGAAATCTAAAAAAAATTTAAATATAAATTCTTTTGTTTTAACAAACTTAAATTTAAAATCTTAACATTCCACCTTTATTAAAACACGTTTAAAATTTTAGATAATATTTTAATTACTTAACACAATAATCTGTTATATATATCTACCTGAAAAATCTATTATACGAACTTGTTCATAGTTGGTGCAAACTGGCTGTAACGTAATCAGTTTTTGTTTAGTTCTTTTATTTTTTAAATTTTATATTGTTAGTGTGAAATATTTATTCTTAAGATAGTCTATTGAATAGGAGTTCATACGTATAAAACTAATTTAGAACTTCTACGGATGTTATTTTCTTAAAACACTTCTCTAGTTTTTATATTGATACTTTTATCATTTAATTTCTTCAGGAAAAATTTATTTCTTTTTAATTAAATTGGATATTTTGAGTACAAACTTTACTTTAACTAATCTAACCCAAAAGGGGGGGAATGATAAAAAGAGAGAACCGAATATGGTTCCATATTCTTTTTTTTTTTTTTTTATACTTTTCGATTTTTTTATTTCCTAAAATTATCAATAATTAGTATACAAATAAGTAACATTTTTGAAATGTCACTAATCTAAAACTGAGTTGCATTTTTCAAATGCTACTAACTCAAAATTTAGTGGCAATTCTAAATGTGTTAATGACATTTGAAAGATGCCATTAACAATAAATTTTAGTGACATTTTAAAAAATATTACTAAATCTAAAATTTGAAAGATATATTTAAAAAAGATCCTCATATTGTTCTAAATCAATGACATTTTTTTAGCAAATGTCACTAAATATTATTATATTGACATTTTTAATGTCACAGATTCATATTTTTGTTGTAGAGATTGGATTCTTCACAAAGTTGAAACACGAGCTCCAAAAGATACAAATCTTAACGTAGATAAGTAGAAGTATTTACTGTATGTACTTTATCGTGTATATACTACATACAGTAAGCATGGATGTGCTTTGAAAATTGAGCCTTCCTCTGCCTAAGCTAGTAAGCTGTGTACTCTTTTTTTTTTGAAAAAAGAATCTTTTTCTTTAAAAAAAAAAAAAAAAAAGAGAGAGATCAGCCCGCACTTGTTATGAATGGGTCCCAGTTTCTTTTGTATTCCTTCCTTAATTTCTTTATTTGGTGGAAACGTATCAAAGTTATGAAATTAATATTATTTTTACCATCTAACTATTATTTTTTACCATCTAAAAAAACAAAAAAAAAAAGAGAAATTGATATTGTATAAATATATATTTTTTGAATTGATATATAAAGAATATTTATAATACAATATACTTAATAAAATTTTTACATGCGGACTTTAGGGAGTATTTCATTTTCTTTTTTTTTTTTTTTTGAGAGGACTTTAGGGAGTATTTCATAATAGCACTTTATGTGTTATTTTAAAACTAAACCCTTCCTCCAAAAAAAAAAAAAAAAACCCTTAACCCCTTCCATGTGTTATCGATTTTTGTATTATATAGATAGAAACATATAATAAGGGGCATTAGTCATCCAAATCTGTGAAACTTTTTCATACAAGACAAAGAATAAAATAATTTGATTTTCTGACATATATGGTTATTCTCAGAATGATTTACTATAGAGAATTTTCAAAATACTTCTTGTAAAAGGAATTTCTTTAATTTAGATGACTTTAATATCCTTAATTAACAAGCAATAAATTCGACGAAATGCGTAACTCAAGTAGTAAGAACACTCATTATCTAAGATTTCGATCCTAAATTCGAGTCATACCGGAAGTTAAGAGTTTTTTTTAAAAAAAATTAACAAGCAGTAAACTTGATTTTTTTAAAACTTTAATTAACGAGTAGTTAACTTGAGTTTTTTTAACATCCTAACATAACAAAACCAATCACACTTAAGAAATAAGTTTTAAAAAAGAATTGATTACAATTGGAAAAAATAATTACAATATTAGAAAAATAATTAAAATAATAATAACGGGAGGTGCGTGCCTCAAATAATATATGCACAAAAGAAAAGCAAAGAAATGGAAAACTGGCCCTTCCCTTAAATTATTCTAGAGGGAATCTAATTAAGCAATTTTTGGCCATCTGAAAAGGTCGCTGAGTAATAATGGCGACCAAGATTCGGAAAGTCTTAAAAGAGAAAAAACAAAAACAAAAACAAAAGAAAAATAAAAGAAAAAAGGTCTAAAAAGTAGTATAAAGAAAGAAAGAAAGAAAGAAAGAGCTTATAATACGTATGTATATGTATGTATATACATTATGAATAATACGGGGGAGTGGGTGGGAGAGTTATAAAAGCAATGCGTGTGAGAGAAGTGGGGTTTTGAGGTTTAGTCGTGGTCAGTGCATATGGAGGGCTCGGAATCCCATTGGTAATCATTGTATTTTCCTCTCTTATCTATTCTGCACCCAACGACTGCATGGCAAGAGAGCCTACCGATCTGTCTGCTTTTCCCTCCTTTCTAAACAAAATTGACTGTTATTAATAGTGACACTTCTTCCGTGCATCACCACAACACACAAAAATATATACACACTGCCAGATAATATATATATATATATATGTGCACGTATCCTCAGAGATTTTGTGCGAACGTATACGGCCTAGCTAGCTATAGCTATAGGCGCTTTTAGGGTTTTTTTTTTTTCCTTTTTATTCCTTAATTTTTTGGGGGAAAAAAATGGTTATACATAGAATTATATATATTATGTAATACCACGTAGTATTCTTGTGGTACGTCCGAAGACAACCAGATCAGTGAAGTAGGACTCAGATCGAGCTCCATGTTCCTACTTCTTTGAGTTACAGAACATGGACACGGATGTACCCCTCTGAGGAGATCATGATTTAATTTTGAAAAGTTTTTGAATTTTCTTTACACTCATCATACTAGATGAATATTACAATAGGTTCAAATATATAGTTAGGATGTACTGCATTTTTAATATTCAGATCAATTTTTTCAAACATATATATATATAAGATAATTCAAAGTTTTTAGTCAAAAATTAAAAATGTAATACAACTTAAGTTATATTTGAACTTAATGTAAGACTCACCTAGTACGATTAATTTAAAGAAGATCAAGAAAAAATTCAAGACTAAATCGTGACCACAAGAGGATCACTAATTTTTTAATCAAAACAATTTGTTTTTGAAAAATATTTGTAAAAAAATAAAAATTTTGTATTACTCTATTTTTGTCTTTCAAATTGCTTAAAATATCTTTTTTAAAAGTCTCATATAAGTGACACATGTTCTTTTTTTGTTTGTTTTTAACAATAAAGTGATTGTAGAAATAAAAATAAGATACTTTAATGGGATAGAGTGCTAAGATATGGATGTTTTAAAGTTTGAGGGTCAAAATAGAATTTTATAATATTCGGAGACCAAAATTGGGACTTTTTCCATCTATTTGTAATGAAATAGTGATGGAAGGGCCAAATTAAGAAATTTTCATAGATTAAGTGTCTCTAATGAGCCATTTCAAAAGTCATGGACCAAAATGAGATTAGGTCTTAATTTCAGGTGCTAAAAGTAAGTTTTACCCTAAGATTTTAATAAAGAAGGTAACATAGTCATTTTAAAATGAAGTAGTTTTTTTTGGTCTCTACATACGAAATAACTATAGAGGAAAAATATTTTCATTTTCATTCTATATATTTTCTCTCTCTCTTAATTTTCCCTTCTCTCTTAGTTTCATTCCTTTCTACCAAACATAACCTTAGGGACATTCGAGTCACAGTTGGCATGTCATGGGCTTGGCCCAATAAATGGTTCCACTATTAGGTTAGGTGAGACACCTCTCAGACAACGCAACGTGACTGTATGTCCTAATGTGATTCTGAGCACGCTGAGGATGCAACTAGCTTAGCCATGAGATTTGTTCTTTGCTTCTCCCTTATAAATAAGAAATTAATATAATGATGTAGATATAAATTATTAGCTAGCATACCAAAATAGTGTATAGCTTATTTATGTATTCGGTTGCTGTTGGTTATAGTATATATCGTAGTATGTATTGTTTATATGTGTGCTTTGTATGATCGTGTAAAGGAAGTTTAAAATGCAGAGAAATGTTCCAAAAAAAAAAAAAAAAAGGAATCCAGAGAAATGATATGAACACCAACTTTGTATTAAAATTGTGCCCCTATAGATTTGGCATATTGTTTAGACGTGATTCTAGCCATTTTTTGTTATCATAAACATAGTTTAGTGATAACTGCACTTTTTTTCCAATGTGAAAGTTTCGAGTTTGAATACGCTTTTCTAAAAAGAAGCCAGTATTCTAAATTGTGTGTTTCTACGTTATGATATGATTTTACAAAACTTGAATACAATTTTAAAGTTTGTCTCTCTAAATTAGTCTTACATTAAAGGTGCCCGAAAGCTTCTCCCTATTCCCTCCTCCAAAGTTATTTTCTTTAAGGAAACCTGAGGAACTTTTTCTTTTTTTATCAACATTATTATTTCTACTTTGGAGCATCTCTTGTTATCTTTTTCTTAAAGTAAGTCGATGCAACGAGCTAGAGCTAATTCTATTTGATCGAGCCACTTTTTCTTCCCTTAGAGAGGTGTTACTCTTTTTTGTTCATATTGCAAGAAATTGATTACTTTGACGAAATTGATTACAGAAGGTTCAATTTTTGGTGGTCTGATTCTATTGCTTTTAACATGTTAAAAGGCTATATGAAATGTTAGTTAGAAAGTGAACTCTCAACCATGACACGTAATTGCTCAAATAAAAAATATTGACACTTTCTTGATGGAAGAAAGAGTTACAATTCCAAGGTCACCAGCCTCGCTTGGTAAGTTATAATTGTATATGTAGGCACGTGTATACGTTTTCTTCTTTGGGCTTGTGAGACAAAAAGAAGGAAGAAGATACAGAGTATCATTCACTTAGGTCTGCTCATGAGATTCTTTCTGTAATATTATTGATTAATGAAATATTGCAATGTTGCATCATGCTCCAATGGATGTAGATCATTTTTGTGGCTGTACCACGTAAACCCTTGGTGTCTTGTTTACTTTTTCGTTGGTGTTTCTTGAGCATGTAAGTTTTGTTTTCCTGAGATATATGCTTGATACTCGACTAAGTTATATCTTCCACAGTATGTATTACTCTAAGCTTATTAAGTTGTGGCTTTGGATGTGGTCTTATTCGAGACCGATCTCTTTATATGATTTAGCCAATTCTGATATGGTATTGGACAAATGTGTTATGCATTGGCTAAATCATGTGACGGAACTGATCCACAAGCAAGACGACATCCTATCCTATTAAGTTATAATAGCGCATATATATATATGTATATGGGGTGATGTTTCAATGGAGATTTTTGTTTTTATTCTATGGATGGGTACTCTAATTTGAGCCATTGGATTTTAATCTAATGGCTAAAATAATATTCGTAGATTTACTTTAAAAAATTATTATAATTAATACATATATAAATATAGAAAGTTATTTAAAACAAAAAAGATGGGTAACCTGATGAGTAGGTCAATTTTTTTTATTTTTATAAGAAAATGAAACTAGTAAAAAATAATTAATAATCTCAAATCACTCTCAACTATCTTATTCGTTGAAAAAAAAAAAACAAAAGATGTATAAATTTTAAGTTGTTTCATGCATAATTTTTTTTTCAAACAAATTTTCTTTTAATATAGTTGTTTTATTTATTTATTTTTATTTAAGAAAACAACTTACTCATAATATGAAAATTATACTACCTTGGATTTTAATTTTCGTATAGTAAAAAAGAAATTTTATGAAATATTGAAGGTACAATTACATATAGTTTTAAATCAAAAGTACTTAAAAAATTAAACTTTAAATTAAATTTTCAAAAATGAAATAAATAAAAAAGAATTAGAAATTAATATAATTAATGAGATGACTTATGATTGTAGGTTTATTTCCAAATTAGTCAAACTTACCCATCCATGGAACAAAAATAAAAATACCCATTAAAAACTCACCCATATGTATATATATATATATATACCAGTGTAGATATACACATTTTTCTATTCCTACAAGGGCTATCAAAATAAAGAATATAATATATATTGCACCTTAGCCCCCATTTTCTCTCTCTAAAACTCATGTTCTTTCTCATCACGTCTTTTCTATCATGTGATTTCGATCTCACAAGAGAGATAGATTCTCTTTTATCTCCCTTTTTAGTAGGACTTTTCTTATTTTTGTTTTTCGTTCAATAATCAACCTATTTGTGTGAATTATAGCCTTGTTCCTATAAATTTATTCTTATGAGCTTTGTTCTATAGATTATTATCAAAAACAACTTTGGGTTTTTAATATTTTAGCCAAAAAAAATCCTAAGTTTTTCGTTATATCAAATAAAACCTTGAATTTTTTTTAATTTTAGCAATAAAAACTTGGAGTTTCTGATTATATCAAATAAAACATTGAGATTTTGAAATCTAATCAAACTGAACCCAAAACAGATATTTAATGAATGAATATATAACGTGATTACTTTATTTCTGAAGTGTTCTATACTCATGAACTATTTTTTAAAATTTATTTTAGCTAAAAAAGTCAACATTTTTAATATAGAATGAAATAGTTTTAGCCCAATGGGGTTTTTATTAATATAAATAGCCTCGCATAGTCACGCATGACAATGTACACTGAGGAAAAATGGATCATTTAATTGATTTTGCTGGCTAAATTGCTTCGATTTTACAATCCAAAAGTTTTATTTGATCTAACTAAAAAGTCAAGATTTATTTTGCTAAAATTATACGAAGATAAAGTTTTTTTTTTCTAAATATAATCAAAAACCTGAGATTTTTTTGTTAAAATTAAAAAACTCAGGGTTTTTTTCGATAATAACCCTTTGTTCTATCATATTGTAAATCTATGTAAGTTTCTTTTTTATTTTGTTTATTTTTCTTTAGTGATTTGTATTTTTCTTTAAAATATGAATTTTTTATATATGTGATCTAAATCCGAAAGAAATTCAATGTAGACTATGTACAGTTCACAAAGATGGAGTCTATAAGGGTTAGTAGTATGCTTTGAGATAATAAAAATCTGAATCTTGTGGGGTCTTTGGGATTCGTCCAATGATTTTAAGGTTGTTATAGCTATGGTAATCTCCTATAATGATACATCTAGCAATACTGCTAGTGATACGGACTAACTCTTTATTATGGATAGTATGGTGGCTCTTATCATTTTATCTTTCATTCCAAAAATGAAACGGCTCATACATGTGCTAAGATTAGTTTTTTTTTTTTTGAATGAAATTTCTCATGATATTATATTAAAAACTGAATAGACGGCTCCATGAATTATATAAAGTATAAACAAAGGGTCAAAAAACCCTACCTAAGAGAAAAATAATACCATCAAAACCCACAACCAACAAATGTAAACTAAAACTAATGAGGTGAGTGAGCCAATCCAGCAAGAAGCAGACAAAATAAATTTCACCACCTCGAGAGAGCAAGCTCTTTGAAGGTGTATATTAGTAGACGTCACCTCGGTGTCTATCAGTAAATGCCATAACATATCTTTTGCATCTATCAGTAGACGTCACAACATAGTTCTAGTGACCATTAGTAGACACCACAATATACTCCTGGCATCCATCAGTAGATGCCATAGCAGACCCCTCTGAGTCACAAAAATTTGTACCATAACACGCTAATATCAGAGAAAGATCTTTAACATAATAAATCTTACAGATCTGACTCTCAATGCTTCAAATCTAGAAGAATACCAATAAAACATCAATAAAAACATTAAAAAAAATAACAAAACAACTAAAAACCCACATAGATATAGAGACAAGTGAGACAAAACATCCATAAAAACTAGATCTATGGTATATAGCCATCATAAAAGCGGACGGATTTATTATAGCGAAAAAATAAAGAAAAGAAAAGGAAAAAATCCCTACTGGGGAGGGAGATCTAATAGATCTACCCTTCCGGCAAGCTACAAACCTAAAAATACCTGAAAATTCCACTATGGATTCAATACATGAGCTGAGAGTAGGAACGGAGAAAGCGGTGAATGACCGTGGGGAGGAGAGGCCTCTCTCGACTCTCTCTCACTAACACACTCTCTAGAAGAAAAGAGGAAGGGAGGAGGTCCTAAGATTAGTATTTTCTAGGTTGATGTTTGTTTTCCAATTAGGAAATTTATAATTATATTGCTCATATTTGTTAAGCAAACAATTTTTCTAATAATAAAATTTCTTTTTACCTTAAAAAAAAAGGGAATATTGCTAGGAAATCCGAAGTTCTAAGATTCTTATCTACACTTGGATACTAATGTTGGTGGAGTTAGCGTAAATATTCATTAGAACATTAACTTTTCCAAATTTTTTACTTTAATTAGTGTCCAGATGCCAAATTCTTAACTTCACCCATTAAAAGCTTGGTGAATAAAAGAATAAGAATATTTAAAATAGCATACAACAACTTTGTATTTTGTAAAGAACCTGATTAAAGGAAAGACCAATTGGTGTCATTCTTACTCTCCGACAGGCTTGTGGTTTTGACTTTTGAAGTTCGAAAGTAAATTACAGAAATTAATACAAAGATAAATTACATCCAAACCGATTTGATTAAATTTTGTTTTTTGGCATTGAGTAAACTGTATTTTGTATTACAATGGATAGTTGAATATTCGTGTAGTATGTTGCGCCAAACAAAATCTTAAATGTTTTTCTGAAAAGCCAAAATGTCGAGTGAGAAGACAGGCATAAATATGAAGAGAAGTAGGCTTATAACTTCAGACACAAAAAGAAACTGATTTTTATTTTTAACGAAAAAGGGTGAATTTTACAAACAAACTATCCAATTATATGTATATGTAATGCTGTAAGAGACATAAGTAAAGGGAAAAACCATGAGTCCGATAATATTTTGATAAATGATATTGTTTTATTGTTATATAATGGCGGTGTGGTACTTGCTGCTTTGTTTCTAGGATTGGGAACAAGACAGCACACCCAGTGGCCAAGTCAGTTTCTAGTATGGTTGGTACTAGCATTCTCTATTATTTGTAATTTGTGTAGAGCAACTCAAAACTATATTGCTATTATAGTAGCAAATGATTTGTGTTGATAAAGACTCTCTCTCTTTCTCTCAAAAATATATGTACATATATATATATATACTAGTGTCAAAACCACGTGCCTAAGGCATGTGACCCGTTGTTTTTCTTAAATATTATGTATACTTTCAATTTAATTATTGTAATTTAAATTTTATATTATTTAATATTACTTGCTAAGAATAATTTTAGTGAGAAAACAAAGACTGAAAATGTGATGAGTATAACATTTTTTTTTTCTCTGAAATATGATAAATATAAAATAGTTAATTATTTTCATTTTATTTTGTATAGAAATAGAAAAACAATAAGAAATTTCATTTACACGTATATACTATAGCCAATGTTTTATTAGCTAGATTTATTATTTATGCATTAACATATAATTATTATTATGTAATTGTTAAGTAACTTATCAACCAATTAATTAGTATATTTTTATTTCTGAGAAACATTATTATTAGTTGTTAATAGAAGAAACACCCTATATATATAGTGTTCAAAAAATTTAAAATAGTTATTTCAAAAGAAAAATTAAAAGTGTGAAATAAAATTCAGAAGGAAAAAAAAATCGTTAAACAAAAAAAAAAACTTATGATAATAAAGAAAGGAACGGGCTAACAAAATCAATTCCTACTAGATACTGCCTTGAAAACCCAAAAGACTAAGACAAAAAAAAATGTAACGAAATTAAGAAAACAATAAAAGAATTAGTAAAGGAATTAAAGGAAAGAAATTTATCTGTTTCATATCTATATAAAAAACTAAATAAAGTTTATCATATAAAAAACAAGATCAATTTCGAATAATGTAAATTATGGTAAACATTTACGTTGTAAATATATACTGTACATACTTTACACATAAAATGTATATTGCATGTGTAAAAAAAATTTATATTGTAAATATATACTACTCATATTTTGCACATAAAATGTGTTATATAAAAATAGGTATTTTTGAAAGGAAAAATTGAAAACCAGTATTTTTGAAAATAAGTGATAAAAATGAGTACGGAGTGTAAATTTCTCACAGGAATAAGGAGCTCCAAGTCTAATATCCAAGTGAAATGAATGAGAAATCTAGCTGGTCCAATTCATTTACATATGATTACTTAAATAAAGGCCCAATATATTGGCCTATAAAAGTAACTTGACCTGTATAAAAGTAACTTGACTTGTAGTGTGTGAAAAAAAAAAAATACTGCTTAGAGCCTCAACACAGATGACTAATAGTACAGTACAGCCCACAAACGTGTCCACAACCATGAGCTTCGTGCAACTCACATGTACAAATTAAATGTTAAAAAAAAAAAAAGCTGATGAAGCAGGATGGGCAGAGAAACGGTCCGGTTTCCAATGCCCATTTATGCTTCTATTAATAGTATAGATATGCTTAAGAAAATTTCTACAAATTTTTTTTAAAGAAAAATTAAGAAATGGTATTTTATCATTTTTGACATAACTTCAAATACTTGTGAAATAAAAGCAAATTTATATTTTGTTCAAAAATGATTCTTTTGGAGGGATTTCCACCTAGGGGGTTTACTAAGGACAACTCTGAATCATGCGTTATTTTGGAAGAAATAGCCAATTTGGAGCAAAACAAAAGCTCCAACCCAGTGCTAACCGACTCTAGCGCTTAGAAGTGGGCCACAGTGCTGCGCCAAATATGGCACGACACTGTAGCGATAGAGATGGGGCATGCATTTTCAAAAATGCCCCCAATTTATTATTTTATTTTCTAACATATCCCTATATTTGAATATAAATTATTTTAATTAGTAAATGTAAATTGTTTTATATTAATTATTAAATCGGTTAGATAGTGAGAATATTCTTTTTCGTATAGAGAATATTTTTTTCGGTATAATATTTGGAGCAATGAGTTGGAGATAGAAAATGTATATATATATATTTATAAAGATAACAAAGTTATTTTATTTTAGAGTTTTGGCTGTTTCAGAATAGAGTTCTGAGTTGGAGATGACCTCAACCTCTCATGATGAAAAAAGAGATGCACATAAATATTTTCAAACCTAATCCTCTTTGTTATGTCACGCATATAAAATTATTAAAATACACTATTCCCTAAACTCTAAAATACATTTTCTCTAACAAACCACAAATTACTTTTACCACCACCGACATCTGCAACATCCTGCCACCACTACGACTCCAGATCAGATCCCGATCTCGGCTATGCATTCACTCCATTAGGATCAAATTAAAAATTTCGGCTACAATCGAACTTGTCATACCGCCTCTTACAACCGTTCTGACCGAGAGAAATTTACACTTAGAGGGCCTACTATCCCTAGTTAGAACTAGTTACTTTGACATTCTACCATGTTGAGAAAGACAAAAATGAAGAGGCGGCACCGAGATTTTTCGACCGTCGGTCAAAAAGTGGTCGAAATGGTTGGGATTGGCTGTCGAACGGAGTCGTAGCATCAAGATTAGTGGTGGTGGGAGTGGTGAACTTCTACAGGTAATCGTGGTGGCAAAAGCATGAGAATGTATTTTAAGTTTATTAGGAAATATGATATCTATGTAATTTTAAGTTTCTTACATGTAAATTAGAGTTAGTTTTGATCACATATACCCATTTTTTCATCACGAGAGTCTTTATAGGCCGCTGGGTGTAAATACATACCCCAATATTACTTCTTTTTGTAGGTTTCCATAAAATAAGGGGAAAAAAAATAAAAAAAATAAAAAATCCTAGGGAATCCATTTGAGTTCTTGCTTTTAAGCAACTTTTTGTGTACTCTTTGTTTTTGGCTTATTTATCAGTATTCTTTTGGTATTTATAGTTAGCCTGTTTGGTACCGGATTCAAATCCGGTTTTATGTTTTGAAATCTTATAAAATAAAAACAAGCTCAAAAAAACGAGTTTGGTGGCCTATTTTTGGGTTCAGAATTTGAAAATTATGACGAAAAAAAACAGAAAACAGAAAACGATAAAATATTGTTTTCTGATCTATTTTCTCTCCCAAAACCAAGTCTGTCACCTACGCCAAAAAGCTCCAACCTCTCCCTCTCTGTTTCCTTCATCGGCCGACCATCACAAGCGCTCACTCTTCCTCACACTGGATATCTACATACGGCCTGGTCATCCGGCATAA